>VUQR01017231.1:4944-21427 GCA_015108515.1 Hemichromis elongatus
GTGTGTGAGAGCGTTTCAGTTGTGTGTGTGAGAGATAAAATTTCAGTAGTGTGTGTGAGAGCGTTTCAGTTGTGTGTGTGAGAGCGTTTCAGTTGTGTGTGTGAGAGCGTTTCAGTTGTGTGTGTGAGAGCGTTTCAGTAATAATGTCCCTTACGGCACCGCATAACTGACTGACTTTTTCAAGCAGAACAACAGCAGATTTTTTTGAAATACTTATAAAACTTTATAGGCTTCTGCTTAGTGTCTGTAATTGGTAAATCTGTTTTGTTTCGTAAAAGGGTTACGACTTGTTCCCTTTATTTAGAAAAAGAAGCCTTCACTTTTGGTGAAAAAACCCCCAAAAACAACAAAAAACAAGCACGTATGCAATGGAAGCCTAGATGTCCCAGTTTTACACTGGGACTTAAATGCATCTTACATTTGTTGATCTCTACGAAGCGGGCTGCCTGAAATTTGTGCCATGAGACACAAAAAACAACAAATCATTCTCTAGGTTTAAAAATAATGCAAATCCTTCTTCAGCCTTAAGTGACTCCTTAGTCCTTGTGTACTTTTTCATTCTATTCTCCAAAATGGCAGAGACACACTCTAACTATACTAAACTGAATCTCCTTTCTCAAATGTGCTGTGAAAAAATACTGCTGACATGAAAGCTGTGTTATTAAAATCAAAACAAATGTATCTGCAAGCAATTCACAGGAATAGGACATGTAGAAGTTGTATTAAAGTCAAAAACAGGCAGTGATTACAAACAGAAATACAAGCAGTCAATTAAAAAGTCTAGGACACTGAAAAGCAACGTGCCAAGGAACAAAGGGAAGCATCTGAGTATATTCACTGAATTACCATCAATAAAGAAGAAAGAAAGAAATTGTAAATAAATCAGGAAATGACTTCAACCTGACTTAGAGGAAGTCTTATTTACTTTTTCTGTCTCATACAAAAACATGCTGTGCAGGTACAATATGGTAAGTGTTCATGGTAATTAAAAAAGCTGACTAAATTACCTGAACTAGTTACATATTTTATAAAGCCCCTTAGGCAACAGTTTGGCTTCTTAATTGTAGTTTGAGTGTGGCTGGTAAAATGAAAAAGCATACAGAATATAAACTAGAGTTTGGTTTGACTTAATTAGTAATAAACAATGGCAAAAGAAATAGACAAAACACACCAACATGCTCTTTCTAATGTTTTGTATTCATTAATAATTAGGAACAAAAAACTCAAAATCTTACCAAGTATATTTGTCTTATTTTTAGTGAAAATATCTCATTACACTTAAAACAAAATGCAATCAACTACCAAGTAACATATATGAACTACGAATCTAGAAACTAGAAAATTTTCACTTGATCCATTGGCAGATTTTTGCTTATTTCAAACAAAAAATCTTGTATTATGTATAAAAAGATCTGCCAATGGATCAAGTAAAAACTTTTCAAGATTCACTGTCTTAAAACAAGTTCATATATCTTACTGAAATGATACTCGTTAGCTATATGTTTCTTATTTTAAGTGTAATGAGATTTTTGACTAGAAATAAGACAAATATACTTGGTAAGAATTTGAGTTTTTGCAGTTTGCAATCACTGTCATCTTTATAATCATAATAATCAGTAGGTGACAAGTGGAGGTCCTCAGGTAGGCGGGGCTGTCTTTGCTGATGTAAACATGAATGGCAGGAACGGTGTCTGGCACATGTTGGTTAAACATCACGCTGCTGATAGAGGCAGGATGTGCTTCTCTCAGCTGCAAAAGTCCCCTATCTTTTAAGACTTCTTGAAATGTCCTCCTTTTCAACATTGAGGGAAACAAGAAGAAAGAGTTTGTGGCCAGGTTATCCCATAGTTTCTAAAATAACTGGCAGGACGTAACCTGGAAGTGGATGTATTCAGAGAGTGACTGCTGTATGGTTACTATAGTTGGGTTACTAAAAGCAGGAGCAGACAGATCAGGGATCAGATGCTGAATGTTACAGGAACACATTCATTTTTGCTGATCACAGAATGCTGGCTGCTCTATTCTTTTGTTGAAGTTGGCTAGTTGGACAGTCCAATAATACTATCCTGCCCATCTGAGGAACAGTTTAAAAACACATGCAATGATTTTTTTATATTACAGAAGAAGTTGGATGTTAATTTTTGTTCTTTAAAAAGGTTTTTCTATTTACATGTACTACAACTTTGAGCTAGAATGGTTAAGTCTCTAAGAGTATCTCCTTTGTAAGTGGACACAGTTTATCCAGTGATCCACATCAGTTTACTTGGATGTTTTCTATGAAGCTGGATGAAGACTGCTCTCTCCCTGCACTTCTGTTATAGCTTGCAGACCAGTTGGTCTCTGAAGTTCAGTCAACATCTGTAGCAGGATACTGGAAATTAAAATCAGGTCCTTCCATCTATTTTCTCCATGTTCAGAAAAATACTCCTAAAATAATCATCAAATAATATTAAATATATTATTAAAGATTAATATAGATTATATTTTCACACTTCATTAGACAACCATGACAGGTACTGCTGGCTTGCAGTGTTTCATCCTGCGTTTACAACTCTATTCTCAAACCTATATATTACAAAAAAATACAGCAGGTCTGTACTGTGGTACACCTAAGCAAATAGTCTGAAAGTTATACAATGGTTACATTATGAACTCCATCTCCCTTTTATTTAATTTCTCCATTCCTGCTCTGATTATCAGGCAACAAAAATCACAGTAAAATGTAGAGAACACACTATATACAATGTCCGTATGGTACATGGGTACCATGTAACGGCTCAATCACATTTCTTCCTGAGCTTTGCTTCCGCATTTTGTGGCCACTAGTGAGCTTTGAAGATAAAATCGTATGATTCTGTTCCCAAAAATCGAATTGTTTCTTCCACTGGTGAGTCTTAAATTTGATTTAGTAAGATTGCAGGAAGAAATTTTATCCTGTTCCGGTTCAAAACATATATTTAGTGTCCTTTGTAGGGGACAGCAGGACTTACCAACTCACATTTTCAAATTGTGTCTGTACTTAAGGAGTTAGAGGGCAGGGTGAGTTTTTGTATACATTAAATAGATGTTGAAACTCAGTGCACCAGACAAAAAAGCATCATTGACGTTTGCCCACTCATCTGCAAGAAACTTACAGGCATGCATTGACATTCTATGATCATTATACTATCTTGCATTTCTGATTTTCTGCCACTCAGCTCCACACTGCGTCTCTCTGGAAGGATTTCACCACAGCACCTACCTGCCCTTCACCCATTCCCTCTAAGTATCAGTAAAATCATTGTCTCCTCTGTTTTACCTCGCCACATTAAACCACCAAGCCATGATTCCCTTTTTGAGTTTTCCTCTTTGTTTAGAATTTAAGATTAAAGTTCTCTGCTGACTCTGTGTTTGGTTCTGCACTTGAGTCCACAATCATGTACAGGCCTCTGGGCTTCTTTGACCCAAATGATAAATACATAAATTAAAAGTCCACTGAGAAGTCATTTATTAAAATTATGTTTTCTATTATAAAGCATTGTATTATTCTTTACTTCTTGTTGTGGGGCATAACAGAGATGTTAGTTCAATTAAATAGATATACAAATAGCAGTAGTAATGATCAATATTGGAACAAAGTCCGGCATTTAACAGAATTAAAGAAGGATAAATAATAAATAATAAAACCATAGTGTTGCTTTCACTACCACTAGAGGGCACCAAAGTCATACATTTTAGTTATGAACTCTGCAGCTCTGAGCAATTATTCCTTTTAAAAAACATAATTAAGATTTCAGTGTGGAAACCTTAAAGGTTTTCTGATATGATTAATTTGAAAGTATCAAACTGCTGTAACCATGCATAGAAAAATAATTTTTCATTTTTTTGTTTTGTTACACAAAGCAAGCCTTTCTTTTGGGGCATGCTTAGAATAATCAGTATTTTGTTTTTAATTTAATTTAATTTAATTTGATTGACTTTTTTTCAGTTCAAGATACAAAAAAAACAACAACAACAAACAAACAAACCAAACATAGCATGCAAGGTTGTTTGTTTATTTCTAGATTGTCAGTCTCACCTGGCTGGTAGATGACACACCCATTATCTCTGCTTATGTATGACTTCTCTTTATCACATCTAAGCTGATTTCTTAAGACTATAATCACCAGGAATTTGAACCTTTTGTATGTTTTGTTTTATATCTCCTCATCCTACTGGAAATATGCCTTGAAGTTGATGGGTGAGTAATGGCACTGTTAAAGAGCTACTTGTTGTGGTGGTGGGGTGGATAAGATTCACAAATATTATTGAACTGTCTTGCCTGAAATCCTTCTGCAACACAGGAATCACATGGAAGTAGGTACAGTGTCTGTGGACTGACAGCCTGTAGTGGTTCCCCTTTATAAGAACAGGAGGATGGAGCACAAGCACCTCTAATTTCATCAAAGCAGCCCTAATGTTATATTTTTCAAACTTGTCTATTGAAGACAGTGCATGTTACAATGAAAACAGGTTTACATGTCCAATGTTCTTGATGTTATAATGTTACAGTGGATTCATGCAGAGGCTTTGCATGATTCAGTAGCATAGTGTGATAATAAATTAAATTTGTGTTGCTGCAGCTGAAAAAAAGGGGAAATTCAGTGACAGTAGCTTATTAGTTGTTGTTTTTTTCAGGCTGAACTGTGCTTCAGTGCATGTTTACAATACAACAGAGCTCTAGAGATAAAGTCAGAAGGATGTTATTTGCCGGTGCCCAGAAGCAGCCCTCATTGGGTTAGAATATTGTCAAAAATATATACACATGGGATGTGCACATGGGAGAAGCAAATATAGTGGCACTGCTCACATATTGATAGTTGGAAAAGTATGAAATAAAATGATGGACACATAAGAACTATGCAGTTACACAATGGCATTGGGGCAGTGGATTCATTTATTGGCTTTGGTGAGCCTCCTCTCTCAGTTAAGTCAGGTGTATGGCAGCATGTACATGCAACATAAATGTTTAAATTTAAAGTATAAAAGTGAATGTATATTTTAAATAAAACATTTTCAAATAGGATCTGACTGAAAATTGTCTCCTCTCATGAACAACACTCATCCTGTTTTGTTTCTTTCCAGATTAAAATGCTCAGCTTGATAGAAGATAAAAGCAGTTTCTCTGATTAAAAAATAAATAAATAAATAAAATTACATATCGTTCTGCTCACCAGTCAGATTCACTGACTACATCAGACCTGTGTGTCTGTAGTTCATTGGTTTATGTGTAACCAGCTCCTCATCTTTCTTCCCATCAGTGGCCTTACCTTTCCCTCAAACACTGCAAGAAGTGGAAGTGCCAGTTGTGGGAAACAGACAGTGTAACTGCCTGAATGAAGTGGGCACAGTCACAGACAACATGATCTGTGCTGGTGTTCTGGCAGGAGGCAAAGACTCATGCCAGGGAGGCCTCCTTATCTCATTTGGTTACATAATCAGGTGTTCCAAAGATTCTCAGATGTGTCCTCTTCATCTCTACAGGGAGACTCTGGAGGTCCAATGGTGAGTAAACAGGGCTCTGTTTGGGTCCAGTCTGGAATTGTAAGTTTTGGTTTTGGTTGTGCCCGACCCAATCTGCCAGGAGTCTACTCCAGAGTATCCCATTACCAGTCCTGGATCAGGTCCCACATTCGCTTTAACAGGCCAGGATTTGTCCGGTTCATCTCCAGCGGGCTGGATATTGACAGCAGCTACACCTGTCCTGGTCTCTAACAAGACCCTTAAAAGAGTCTGAATATGAATTAAAAAAAAAAAATAGATAGCTATTTATCTTTCCCCAGATGAAAATGAAGAAACTAGTTAATTTAAGAATGTCAAAGGAAGTGTATATTTTTAACTATAAAACTTAAATATTTTGTAATATTTTGGTATATTTCTGTAAACTAATTATACAAGAATATGTCTATCCTGTGCATTCTGAAGCTGTTGTCTTTTTTAAAATGATAAGATGTGTAAATTTAAGAACCAAACCAAAATGTAATTTTAGTTATATAAAGAATATAATAAACATTTATTAAGCATAAATCATTTTTTTAACATATTCAGAAGTAAATATTATATATTTTATTTATTTGTGAACAAAGCAATCCACATCATGAATGACAGCTTTAACAAATTACGGCTGTTTTTTTTCCTCACGCTAAATCTTTTTAAGCATATATAAATAATTTCACACAAATTTACATTCATACATACAGTGATTGATAAATAAATACCAAGCCTACCTTGGATATAAACGGGAGACAGGAAAATGAAGCCATATTGTCGCCCGATTAACAATGTCTGTGTCAGTTGTTGAGGAACCAGGATACAGTGATGAGACATGGGCTAGTGGAACAAAAAGTTAAAAGTGAGCAAGAGATGAAAATAGGGCACTGTAGGAATGCTACCATGCAAATAGCCTAGCCTTAATGAGCATTTACGGTACGGTCTATGTTGGATTGAATAGTCCTGTAATTTAACTTTATTTAAATGTTAAAACAATCAAAATTACTTTATTAATCCCAGAGAACATTTTGTGGTCATAGTTGCTCCTGTCCTGGATTCTTGGAGTCACTGTGATCAAATAGTTTCCTCAGGGATTGATGAAGTCTTCAAGAGGAAATGCTCATGAGGGCTGAATGAATTGCTGCCAGTTTGATGTCTGAGTGATGATGACTGATGGCTCGGTGTGTATGCAGACTTTCAGGAACCAAATTAAAAATAAAAAAAGACTATTTCCTGTCAGCTTGTATCCCTTGTATGTAGTTTAAGGTGTAAGCAGTTCATCAGAATTATCTGGGAAGCGGCGATGTTGTCCTGTTGCTAGAAGTTAAATTAAAATTAGGCCTAAATGTTATAACAGAAAGTTCAAAGCTACAATTATTCAGAGGATTGTTTGGATTGTTTGAACTGGTTTCTATGGTGCCCTGAAAGTACAGGGCAAACCATATAGTATATGTTGATGATTTTTATGTTTGTATAAAGGGGTTTGTATAAAAAAAGAAAAACTGACATAGCAGTCAGCACTCATTTTACTTCCTCTTATTCATCATTAATTGACACAATTAACACAATTCAAACCAAAATCCTGTGACAGAACAGCCTCTTTTTCTTCCAGAGGGTTATCATCTCTTTTTCCTCGTCACTTCTTCAAGGTGAAAAAAAATACTTAAAGGAAAACTTATAGATCATTTAACTGTTCCATGTAATTACTTTGCAGTGATGAAGATCTAGTCACATGTCTTAAGGAGGTGTTTTCCAGCCAGCTGCAGGGTTGAACTGAGGGAATAAAAAGAGGGAGGGTTAGGTGAGCTGCATCTGATAACAGGCTGAACGGAGGCACAGGTGCGACAAAGGTAAGACACTGCTGCTTAGGTGAGCAGGACAGAAGGAGGAATTATTCTGAAACGTGCATTTATCGTCATTCTGGCAGATTATTACATTGGGTTTAAACAGGTCTGTTTCAAAATTTAAACATTTCGCATTGGTTTTTTTTTTTTTTATTTCAATGTTTACACTTTACTATTAATAATAATATGGATTTTTGCTCATTTCAGATGAAGTGGTTTGTACTAGCTGCCTTTGCTGTGTGCATCTTCATGCCCAGCCCTTCCTTCGAACAGGGACCAAGTGTGTATTCATTTATGAGCCTATTTTTTTAGATATTTTGAAAGTAGTGTTCCACAATATTTCTACTAATGGCATTTTGAATGTTAACTTTTTCCTTTTCATCCAGGCTGGTGTTATCACCTTCCATCATGCAGTAAGTAGCTGATACATCTATAATCTATTACACGCCCACTAAGTGACCCCTCTTTGGTGACTTTGTTTCCTTTTTGTTTATAGATCCCTCCACATGGCCACAAAATTACCCCCAGTATTGCAATGGAACCCGACAGTCACCCATTAACATCTCCTCAGAATCTGCCAAACCAAATGACAACCTGACTGAATTTACCTTTGTACAGTATAACAACATCTCTGCAATGAAATCCATAGAAAATACTGGCGAGACAGGTAAGAGTGGTTCTTTTACAATGTTTTTCTGCTCTAAGTGAGCACTCAAAGCTCAGAACTGGGTTTATAAGAAAGTAGTAGCTACAAAAGTGTTTTTGTCCCCTCAAAGTTCTGTTTTCGACTTACTTTAACAACTGCAAAACAAACAAAAAAAACAAAAACGATAACTTGTATAACTGGAATTTCAATCCCACAAACCAAAATTGGGATGGCCCAGATCTGGACCGCACAATGTGCTTACACATGACCCCTGCAAAGAATGATGGCCCTTTGGTGGCCCAGATCTGGTTTGTCAGAGTTGGCCCACACATGGACCAGCACAGGACCAGTTGCAGACACATTGGTTGTCCTGTGCTGGTCCAGAACAGTTTAGGCTCTGGCCCCAAATGTCAGCCTAATGTGTACCTTAGTCAAGCTATGTAATAACAACGTGCCAGAAAGTGCAAAAGTAACATGACAAAACTGTGTTCTGACAGTGAATCGATTGATTCTTATATGGCGCTTTTTCACTCAAAGTGCTCTATACAACATGCCACATTCAGCCACTTTCTCTAAACTGTGTGCTTCCTAACTAATGCACATTCTTGACACGCAGACTGGAGGAACCAGGGATCGAAACACTAACCCTCTGATCAGTAGGTAACCTGTTCTACCTTGTGAGCTACAGCCACCTGGTGGTAAACATAAGTAAACCCTCACTAGGTTTTGGATAGTGTACACGTACAAACCTGTGAAACCTGCTAAACCTGCATTTGAAACGTTGGATACCATTGCTGTATAGTATTGCAACTAACTAAAATAGGAAAGTACGAACATAGATAGTGCCATCATTGCCAGACCTGGCTGACATACACCCTGCCATGACACTAATCAGAGAAGAAGTACAAGCTTGATGCCAGATCTGGGCAAGAGCTGTTTTCTATAAGCCTGGGTCAAATAAGCTAAACCAAAATCTGGCCAGATGCGGCATGCCATCTATGCCAGACCTGGCCCATATCTGGATGACATACCACTTACCATGACAGAAGTGCCGGAATGCAGCTCTCCACCCTACAATTAAATGCACTGGCCTTTGACCTGAACGTTTCCTCTTATATCTCGCAGGTTTTGTATATTTTTATCCTGTTTTTGTATTTCCATTCTCTTACAGTCAGAGTTAACCTTACGGAAGGAGTTAACATTAGCGGAGGGAACCTGTCCGAGGTATACGACACCCTGCAATTCCACTTCCACTGGGGCAACGGCTCCTTTGTCCCCGGCTCAGAGCACACAGTGGATGGAAAGCGCTATCCTATGGAGGTACAGATTTTTCCATGTTATTTTGATGATATTGACATGTCTCTTTAGTAATACAATTTTAATATTGATATTTAAAAAAAAGGAAAAAAAATCCAACTATACAACTTAATTTTCCCAGTTGCATATTGTGAGCATCAAGCGATCTTACAATCGGTCTATAGCTCAAGCCAGTAATGATTCCACCGGAATTGCAGTACTTGGTTTCTTCATTGAGGTGAGAGAAGCAGCACACAAGTTTTCATATTGATTGCTGTCTATTTCAGATAAAGCTGTTATGTCTCAGAGATAACTATTATGTATCGCAACGTAACTATATCTGGGGGTGTTTTTCCTTGTTGGCCTATTTCATACTATGAAGTGTGGAAAAACAATAGTCAATGTGTTTTTTTTTCTTCCAGGTAATGTCAGGCAACTCAACTGGCCAGCCGGAAAGCTGGCGCAATTTGACCTCTTACTTGGCCAACATCACAGAAAAAGGTGCCATTTTTTGTGGACTCTAAGTAGTTTCCTCTGTAGTTCCTTCATGTAGGTCTTGTTTCTATCCTCAGGCCAGAATGTTTCAATTGCAGCCAGGTTTTCCCTGGATGACCTACTCGTAGGTGTGGATCGCACTAAGTATTACCGCTACCTCGGATCCTTGACGACCCCTAATTGTAATGAGGCAGTGGTCTGGACCGTTTTTAAGGACACAATTAAAGTCAGCAAAGATCTGGTAGGTGCTCTTTCATTTCTTCCTTGTGTCTCCTAATTGTCATTGCTGCAATCACAGATACACTGTTAGTGGTTCATCTAACTGGAAACAAAAAATCTCTCATTACCAGATTGACCTCTTCAGCACCACAGTGCATGTGGAAAACAGCACGTCAGAATTCATGACAAACACCTACAGAAGTCTCCAGCCAGCACAGCCAGTCTGGACTCAGAGGAGCAACGGTTCTGCCTCCACAACCTGCTTCTCCCTGGGCCTGCTGCTCCTCAGTCTTGCACTGGGCTGGAGTTGGAGCTAAAATAGAAAGAGGACGTCATCAGCAACTTTGCCAATCAACCCGTTGCCTCAATTTAGCACGTGTTTTTGCCTCATTTAACTAAAACTGACCTTTGCTGATTTATTTTTTTTTATATAGCTCTTTATGTTTGACATAATCATGAATAGTGTGAAGAATAATTTATTTAGGTGAAGGCTACCTCTGCTACCATGTTATCTCTGCTATCTCTTGATTATGGCTACCTGTGACAAAGCACTTACCTGTTGTCTAGTTAACTTTTAATGACACTAAGTAATGACATGCACAAGATTTCATTGCGAGGCCAGCCCGGTCTGAACAATTAAGGCATGTTTTGTGTCCGTGTTGAGCTGCCAGAGCTACACGTGGGTGACAAAGGGATGCACCTGCACTAATCACAGTGTAGTTCTGGTAGTTCTGAAATGCAGCATTATAAGAATGTGTCACTATCTGATGACATGTGAAGATATGCCTTGATGTTAGTTTAACAAGAGGTGATTGAAGGATGTAGTTACTATTTAAATTTTTGTGACCTTTTCTGCCTCCATCAGTGCAGCTACTGCTGCATTTGAAATGCAATGGTAGCTAACCCCACAAAATGGAAAATGATAAACTGCTGATTCATTGATGAAGTTCATATTATGAAGTTTTTGTGTGTTACTTTCTCAGATGAACAAAATTATTTATCAGTGAAGCACATTGCTTATGTCCTTAATACTTAAAACTTTGACTTTCCTGATCTTAATATCATTTATTAAGATCAGGAAAGATTAAGATTATTTATGACTGTTTCTGCATTTTTACTGTCTTTTGTTAAATTCAGAAATTTTGAAATGATTTTGAAATAGCTCACTGAACTCCTTTATAACTGCATTTGCTACCTTTAACTAGTAAAAGCCATCTGAGCTTTCAAGATCTTGCTCTTCTAGTCCAGAAAAATTGCTTAAAGAACTTACTTTAACACAAAAGTCCCCAGTTTTATTTTCTGTTGGTTCAAAACCTGTAAAGCTTTAAATTATTGTACACATCAGTGTGGACGAAAAGTACAGACATTCTGTACTTAAGTAGAAGTACAAATACCACTTTTAAAAAATATTTTAGTAAAAGTACTAATCTAACTTCTTGACTCAAGTAGAAGTAAAAAAGTACAGGCTCTGAAATGTACTCAGAGTAAGAAAGTAAAAGGTAGCTCTTTGAAGGATGTTTCTTTTTTTGTTGTTGTTCTATGTTAACATAATTATGAAATAATATCAGTAGATGAGAATACAAAATGTAACTTTATTTTTTATTCCAATTGTGCCCAGCTTGAATCTGAAGATAAATGAAGGAAAATAAAAACTCTATATTTTCTGTATAAGCTGTCTTTGCCTCTAAACAGAAAAAATGGTACAATCAGGGGTGTAAGGGGCTTATGAGATGGTGACACTAAGAGTGCAACGGATAGTGAAAGAATTCACACTGCCTGTCAAAAGTTTGGACACACCTTCTCATTTAATAGTTTTTCTTTATTTTTACTACTTTCTACATTGTAGATACATACTGCAGACATCAAATATATGAAGAAAGATATATTGAATTATTTAGGACATTCAGTTGTGTTGTGCAGAAGTTCAGGTTGGTACACGACTAACACCCCTTTTTGATAAGTGTTAGAATTCATATTATGAAATACCACTGAGCACTCCTCTCTTAATCTGACTCTAATCTGCCTTAGAGCTCCTCCATCCATGCTGGTAAAGAACAACAAGGTCTGCAGACTGATTGCTGAGTAAAGATTTGTGTAAAGGAGTCTCAAACAGTTGCTTCAGTGATTTCATACTGGTAGTTTTTAATAGTTAAGAATATTAGCAACTATCTGTGAGAGTTTACTGTTATTTGACCTTGTCCTAATTTTCACTCAGTGATTCCTGAACTAAGTCTCCACAAACTACTCTCAAATAACTAGAATCTATAGCTGTTCTAGTCTGAGTGCTCAGCAGTGCAATTAACTACTAAAGTGATCTAAAATTAACTACAGTCCCAATATCATTTGCCAGCACCGGATTTGAAAACCAAACTTCTCTAGTCTACTACTAGCATAGCAGTAAGACTACTAACTTTTCACAAGTTAGTAGTCTTATTAAATTTTTAAACAAACCAAATACTATTTAGATACAAGTTTTGTTTTAAAAGCCAACTTTAGGGCCTGTTAAATGTTAAACATCTAGGTTGATTTTAAAGTTGGGAAAAAAGTAATTTAGCTTGTGCTTCTAAATAAATAAGTTAAATTCAATATCCATAAGTGATCATCAGAAACATTTTGGGGTCGCCTTTTTAAAAAATAAACACTGCCACATGTTTGATGTGCTCATTGTGCTTAGTAAAAATTGTAATGCCAACTACATAAATAGAAATGTCGTGATACAACACATTCAGACATCGTGGTGGATTTTAAATGTCTATTTTTAGTAATAAGTACTATATGTGTTGGTGTAAAATAGTTTAAAACAATGAATATAAAATTTGATTATATGAGAAGTCTTATTACATAACACCAGCTATATTTATGGCAATATACTTGTTATTGTTCAGCAGAAGGGTGTCCATTATGTTGGCAAATATACCTTTTTATAATTGAAAATAAAAGTTGGGCTGCTTTTAAATGTATTACACGAAGTGTTTTTAATTAATTATTTTTAATCATGCTCGTAAAAAGTGTTTATATTAAGTGTCATACCTGAAATCACAAGTACAATTATAAAACATAATTTGTTTTTACAGTACAATACACTGGTATTGGATGGCATTGTGATAAGTAGGTCAACTCAATTAGCGAGAGGTTTCCCAGTTTTAACGCTGATCAGTAACTGAATAATGCACAAAGGGAACTGCCACTAGAGAATGACAAGTAATGATGAGTAGAAATAATAAAGGTGAAGACATCTAAGAAATGTGTTGAATGTTGGCTAGCTGTCAAGGACAAAGGAACGAACAGAAGCCAAAATTATACAATGACATTTTAATCTTTTCTCATCACTTATAAAAGCTTTGGTTTGAGATGAGTTTCATATAGATTTTTAGTAAGTTTACATTGTCATTTTACAATAAGTCTATTTTACATAAGGAGTGAAAACTCTGTTTGCAAAGTTTTGCAAAGCATCATTTTGACACATCACAGTCTTATCAAACAATCTAAGCCTTAAGAATCTTTAAATATTGTATCGTATAGTTCTACAATGACAGCAATCAACATGAATGGAAAAACAACCAAAAGCTTGTATGTAAATTTGTAAAAACATACAAAAAAAAAAAGTTTTTTCCCTCCCCCCCCCAATTTTAAATCTTATTGGAGTTAATGATGATTCTCACAATACCAACAGTATAATCTAGTTGAGAGTGAGAATGCTTTAAAGTTTTCAGTGGCTTTATTAGAAATACTAGAGTTAGGCATACACAGATTTTCATCAAATGAGCCACCTGTTAAATTAGTCATGTTCGAATTTTTATTCTTCTATGAAGTTTGCTTGTGATACTATGTACATACTATATTTGAATCATGTTACATGTCTGTCATTTTAGGCTGTGTGGCAGGAAAAAGGACCCAAAATGCAGGACTCAGGACTGGAACTCAAAACGGAGCTTTTATTGCTGGCAAAACCTCCTCATGAAATAGATCTCACAAAAAAACAAAACTCAGAACAGAGGCGCTGGACCACTGGACCAAGACAAACACAGAGCAGGCAGCGAGTAGCAGACATTAACAACACAAAGAGCAAAGGAAAACACAGGGCTTATATACACTGGGAAGTAATCAGGGAATGGGAAACAGGAGGGAGACACAGCTGGGAGAAATTAGGCTAACGAGACAGGGAAGAAGTAAAACTGAACACACTGACATTAGGCTGGGACTATCAAAATAAACCAGGAAACAAGAAACAAGTCACAAAGACGCAGACTTGACACAGAAAGACAGACTGAAAGAATATATGGAACCACATGGAACCCAGGGAAGACCGTGACTTAAGCAACAATTAACATCGGGGGAACAAATCCTTAGAACTAAAGTCATGACCACAACCAAACTGAAATCTAGAATAATAGATAAAGCAAAACAGCATAACTCAAGAATCAGAACATAAATCATAATACAGAAGAATACAGAAACACCAAAAACAGAAAATGCTGGGTCAAAATGACCCAGAACCGTGACAATGTCAGTGTGAAATTTTCTCTTGATTTCAATACCTTAACACTAATCATCTCTTCCACGACTTATTATTTGTTATTCCCTTGAGTGTCTTTTTAGTGCGAGGTGACAAAAGACATGAAAATAAATTCTCTGTCATTGTTACATGTTTTTTCTAGAGCCTCTTCCCACTTCTTGGGTGTGCCAACTGACAAAAGACATTCCTCAAAATAACTTCCTTGTCCATTTTAAAAACATTTTTCCATGAAATGAAACTGAAAGCTCAAGCTGGAGGGCTGTACCAATAAGTTGAATTACTTTTTTAGCTATTAATTACTCAACTCTACTTTGATCTCAAGTTTGTTGATCACAGTGTCACCTTCTCCCCAGCTAATGATGCCACTCAGAGTAAACCTTGGACGGTTCAGCCCAGTTTATTTTCTTGCCTTTTAACTCTCTGGTATACGTGGCCAAGACAGTCAGTCTTTGCTTGGCAGTTTCCAAGCCCTCAGGTATAGACAGCTAGGCCTTTCTTCATCACACCTTTCTAAAGGTTTCTGGAGGTTTTGTCTGTAATCCTGCATTCATATCTTCTAGCAGACCTTCAGACTACTTCTTGTAGTCAAGGTAAGCTAAGGTTTCCAATTTAGCCATGATTTCAGGTCAGTTGTTCTTACAGTCAATGCCTTCAACACGCTGGTTGTACTTGGGGCTCGTTACCGAGTCTCAGGTGAGGATCAGCCTAATGGCGGTAGTGTCATCTGCAATCTTTAGCAGTTCCACAGATGGTTCTCCTAAGGTCATTAGTTTAGAAGAAGAGGAGCACACACCAACTGAGAGACTGGTGCCGATTGTCTGTGTGGGATGTAATACTCCTCAGCCCCACCTGTTGCTTCCTGGCGAGAGGTGGAGGCAGGCAGGGTGAACATGAAAAATTGCCTGTGGAGGATGTCTGGGATGACTATGTTGAATGTTGAGCTGAAGTCAAGAACAAGATCCTGGTGTAGGTCACTGGTCGGTTATGATGTTGCATGTTTATAAAAATTGTTTCTTATTTAATTTCATTTAACATTGATCTTTGAATTTTTGGTAATCAGTCTACTAAAGTAACAACTAGGTTGACTATTAACAAAAATACAAAAATGCTTAAAAATGTTTGCTGAAATTTAAACACAAAACAGTTTCTTTGTAGAGAAGCAGTTAGGAGTCTTCAAATAATAAAAAAAATCACTTTACAAGAACAAAGTTCCTACCATAATGCTTCAAAGGACCTGCTCAAAATCCTTACATCTGCTCAAGTAGTTAACTAAATTTAGTCTTGTGTAATTTATTTGAGTACTTAGACTTTTTGTCTGCTTGTAATGCTTTGCCTTCATGTGACATTTATTGCAGTCGATTGGACAATTTTTCACATATTTTTCTTTTTAGTCAGCTTAATGCAATGGGTTCCCATGGCTGATCATCTGCAGCCAAGTCTTACATTGCCAAGTGCATTGGGTCAAGTTCAGTGTTGGGGAGTAACGGAATACATGTACCGCCGTTACGTATTTAAAATACAAAATATGAGTAACTGTATTCCGTTACAGTTACCGTTTTAAAAAGTGGTATTTAGAATACAGTTACTTTGTTGAAATAAATGGATTACATTGCAGTCCTCTGTAATTTTGGTCATTCCACGCCGCGCATTGCGGCTCGAAACCCAAACAAAACACGCGAGAAGAGGCAGTTAAAAAAAAAAAAAAAAAAAAAAAAGCGTCCTGTTTGTGGCGTTAGTCAAACAATGGAGCCGGAGCCAGCAACAGCCAGCCAACAGAGTCAGCAGTGCACGTCGGGCAGGAATGCGTTTCAGAGTTGGAAGTTCCAACACCATTTCATATTCAAACATATATTGTCTTGTTTTAAAAATTATATCTAGGGGTAAGGTTTAAAATGTAATTTCTCATTGTTACATTGAGTTTGAATATCTGAGTTGTATTGAAAAATCTTTTGTAATTTA
>VUQR01017232.1:0-30566 GCA_015108515.1 Hemichromis elongatus
CCCAAAGTGTAAAACATGACATTTGCTGTTCCCACTAGGTGGCGCTGTCACTTGTGTCAAATATGGCAGTTGAAATATGTTCAGGGGCGGAGCCATATGTCTTCAATTTGGTCCAGATCGGATAATGTATGTGGGAATGAGAGGCAATAAGATTTTCATGGCGAATCATCAAAGTTCGGCGTCCCGCCACGCCCACACCGTAACCCGAAAACTCAAAAGCTCCTCGATTTAGCATCGCCCAGGTGTGTAGTTGAGACTGACCAAGTATGAAGCTGATCCAATGAAATCCCTAGGAGGAGTTCGTAAAAGTACAAGGCGTGGAAATGGCAAAATCAGGGCCAAAATGCCACCTTTACTTCACGGACTTCCTGTTGGGTTTACGTCGATGCGCCCGCTGACTTTTTCGTTCGTCTTGGCAAGATACACATGTGTGCCAAATTTCATACGTCTAGCTCAAACTATGTGGCCGTAGGACTTCATTTAAGGAGGCATAGGTGGCGCACTGGAGCCATTCTGCACCGCCCGTCTGTGAGACCATTAAAATACAAAATTTTTCACCAGACCTGACACGTGTGCAAAATTTCATGTTTTTGACCATGTTAAAGCCCTCCAAAACGCACTTGTTTTGCCAGAATAATAATAATAATAATAATGATGATAATAAGAAACGGAGCAGATACAATAGGGCCTTCGCACTCTCAGTGCTCGGGCCCTAAATACGATAACCTGTGGGAGTGCGGCCTGTCACCTGGCAGCAGGTAAGCACAGACATTTGACATCTGCGGGAGATTCAGTGAGACTGAAGCGTTGAGAAGTTGTCAAACACAAAAAAATGTTTCTGCAAGCTTTCATGTTATCATCACACAGTTACGTAAACAGTAGCCCTACCATTGTCTTTCCCCTCTAAACGCTTTAAATCCACCTCTACGGCAGCTGCCGCCTCGGTGTGCTGCCTGCGGCTTTGTGTGCGACTGTATCCCGTCACAGGCCGACCGCCGGCGGCCAGGAGTCGCGCTCCTCCCTGCGGAATCACATGGAAAATTCGGCTGTGAGTTTCCCTCTTAACCACAGCCCCGTATCTCCACAATGACCACCTCTGCCCTGTCAGTCTGCAGAGGATTGTTGTCATGCTTGTCTTTTTATTTTCTGTTCAGCTTTTACAAGCAGGGAGACCGTGCACCAAAAGTTAACGCTGCAGGAAGTTTATGCTGCTTTCTTCCTGTGAGAGGAGGGACTTGGATGCTAATGACCTTGTTTTCACCCCAGCATGCGGAGTGGCTCAAACAAGGTAGTACCCGCGAGGGTCACTCCTTCATAACGTAACAGTGGAATGTTTGAAATTAGTCTGTAATTTTTAAAACGTGGGATTTTTATGCTTCCCGAATACAGTCATTATTTCCTTATAGTAGAGTAAGACTGAAAATTATGTTGTGAAAGTGTATTTTTACTTCTTCATCTCCCTGACACACACCCACACACACACTCAGTCTCCACATCACCTTAAAATTAAATCAATTCGCACATTCAATATATTATGATTTAATTTTAAGTCCCTCCAGTGTGATTGTAAAGAGATTTAGATCCCAAACATATGACAACAAACACATGTTGCCCTCCAGCCTGTTGTCCTGTCTCTGGAGTGTCCAGTCGTTGGACAGACATCGCACAGCTTGTTGAGGTAAGGTTTTCCGTCAGACTTCTCATGTCTAGTTTGACCATACATTATTGAGCAGCTCTTTACAGCTTATGCAATCACGAAGCCAGACAGTTGCTTTGATGGCACAACGGCCTGAGATTAGAGAGTCGGGTCTGTGTTTCTATTTTAACTTTCAAGTACATCTGATTACATTCAAATCAATCAGATTACATCCAGTGTGCCACGGCACTGTCCATTTCAATGAGGCCTCTCTTTGTTTACCCTTCCTAATTAACATGAATGCCAATGGCTCTGGGCAATGAATCATATTAATTTGTAATTGAAATGTAAAATTAATCATCGGTGCAATGTGTAGTTGGCTGTGTGTGCTGCAGGGTGTCAGGTCACGAGAGTGGGCAGGAAGAAGTGGGTAAAGTGAAATTGAAACTATGCCCATAATTGCACAGATGCATATTTAAACACACATTTTTTACTCGCATAAATTCCACTGCTGATCACAGATAAATTGAATAAATGAAAGAAAAGGGGGGGGATAGAGGAGGAAAGAATGGCAGGTAAAATAAGAAACATTTAAATATAAATGTTCAGCTGCTGATAAGGCTTCGTTTGAGAGGCAAAGAGACAGAGAAAAGAGATCTGTATTAGTCTGTAGGTTCTGTTGCAGAGAGGTGGAAAGTTACCTGAGGGATTTGGAGGAGAACAGGTTGTCCAGATTTGATGTCTGGCAGGTTTGCCTTCCTCTTCTCATGTGTGCCTTGAGATGGAAAACTGATAGAAGATGACACTCACAGTTTGAGTGTGAGGGTGTGTGAGTGACAGAAACTGAGCCTGATGGACTCTGACTGATGTAGACAGTCTGTTCCCAGAAAAGATGCACAGGTTGGACTCGCATCACACCAGCACTCTGGGACAAAAGCAGGCCAAGATTATTTTTTATTATTTTAAACAGAGAAGTAAGTATTTGTTCCGCATTTTCATGGCTTTGTTGGTTATTGCCAAGACCTACATTTTCAGGCTTTATCCTCGTTTGACAAACATCAGAGAAACAACACACTTGTTACGGCGTCAACCGCACATTGATTCCCTTCCACTCCTGCAGGGGTCAGCCTCGTATAAGAGGGTTGATTCGAGGTTTGTGAACTCTGTTCACAAGGGCCTTCGTTTGCCCTCTCAGACATGCCTCCAGCATTATCTTCATTAAAGCCCAGGGCTGAGTTTGTGCACAGTGGGCTGGTGATGGGTGATGAGTTAGGGCATGAGTCAGAGGGAGTGAGTAGCATTCAGTTACCAGATATGTCTGGGAAAAGTAAGACAAAACAATGAGCTCATCGGGGCGCATGTGTTGCCTTTGAGCTTTACATCCAACGCTTCATCACACTGATATGCTGCAATACTAACACATGTGATTCTCTTATAAACACCTGTAAAGAAACAATCATCATCAGAAGTAATCGGTAATCATCCAAACTCTTAATTTACTTACGTAACTATGGAAGAAACAACAATTGTGCAACACTACCCTGTTTGTATCATAAGCCTGTGTGTGTGTGTGTGTGTGTGTGTAAGAATGTGTGCAATAAAATGAAGAGTGATGAGGTGAAGAAAATGAGAGCAGATGTGTTTTCGGGTGATCCTGATTTGTGTGTGAGGTGATTTGTGAGGGGGCAGAGAAGGATGTTACGTGAGCACACTGAGCATAGAAGCAGGGTGGAGTGGATAAATATGCTCTGATGATACTACAGATTGATAAAGCTGCTTTTGCTTGCCAGCAGAATCCCATCAAAAAATAACTCGGTTACATTTATCAGCTACAAATCAGAAAGGATTGAGGGAAACATCTAGTAAATGTCTATATTTTTTACCAAAAAAATCCCCAAAACAAAAAAAAGTCACACAATAATGAGAAAGAGAAGAAACATAGTAAATGAGGGGTTCACAAAGGTCTGTTTAAAATTTCATGACAGCCCACTTGCTGAGATATTTCCATCTCTATCTGTGAGCTAGGCTGCTGCGCTGGCTCCACGTGCATTTATTAAAATGAACATGGACACTAATCTATTTTTACTCAATCCCACATACTTCATCCTGATGCCTTATGCACTTAGGAGAGCACCATTGTTTAGTATCCCACAGCTGAAAACTGAAAGCTGCACAATTTATTAATTTTTTGCTAAAAAAAAAAAAGTCAATGTGGCCCAGCTGTTTAGGGAAATTACTGCATATGTGATTTATTTATGAAGATTTATATCCTTGGTAGGATTCATGTGACTTTGAATTAAGTGCAACAGATGAAGTTTAAAAAGCAGTACTATTAAACATTGCATCTTGGCATTGCTTGGTTTGGGTCTTTTCACTGGATCTTTAAACAAAAACAATATAAAAATAGATATTTATGGCTGTTCCTAGCACTCACCTTTCTGGACTGAGACCTCTGATGTAGTGGCTGGAATCTGCCGGGGACATGCTTCCAGTTTGGGTGCCTAACCCTTCCATTACCACCGGGACTATCATAGACTAGAACATCTGCTCCAGCTGATCCTTCAGCCCCTGATACTTCTCATCTGGATAGTGCAGTGACAACATTACTGTTTTTGGAATAAATCAGGTGTTTGGATCCTGATCAGGGTGTGCAGCCAGCAAGTATCCACAGTTTACACCCCCAGTGCTGCCCAAGTCTACCTTGGAAAATAAGTAAACATTCAGCTAACATCACCCGGTCTGCTTCTTATACAGCACGTGTTTACCCTGAGCACTCAAAGCACTTTTTACTACAATCCTCATTCATCCAAACATGCATAACAGGAAGCCCTCTATACACACCTTGTCTGACGCCACACACCCACACTATGATGGAGGATACGTTGACATGGACACTGGAGAAGCCGAGGAGTGACCCACCAACCTGCTCTACCTCCCGATTGCTCTAAACACTCTGATTCAGTTGAGTTTTTTTCTATTCTTGGCTCTTTATGATGTAAAAGAGAGCGAACACTCATAGTATGACCAGACCAGACACACATCTGTGGCTGCGAGCACTCTCAAACCTTTTTGTGAGAGACAGGCAGTAAAAGCTGTTTTTAAATGAAGGGGAAAGGGAGTGAAATAGTGTTTGTTTTTTTTTCTTGACAGGAGCTGCACCAAAGCAGCGGTAAATATAAATACGGAACCCTTTGAACTGCAAAACACTCAAATATGTTAATGTAACACAGGATTATGTTAAGTACTCAAATGCTCCCTGGACAGCACTGCACATGAAAATATGATTTTGACCTTTTTCAGATTAGTCCTCTTTATGGCTATGCTGAGCCATACAGGCTGTAAATAAAATGTTATGTCCACATGTTCGCTCCCTTTATACTTAATCTTCTATATCCATAGCATCCAGTACTAAGGCAGTCTGTGTAACTGATAGATGACTGTACTCCTGGCTCAGTTACATTAAAGTGATGGACTTCGACACAACCTGAAAATAAAGAGCCTCGGCCTTATAGCTTGAGAGATTGTGCAAAATGGGAGAAGAGTTACAACCATACTGAGCCACAAAAAGAGAAAGGGAGGGTGGAGTTATAGCTATATGCTCGCAAAAAGTAAGTAATTTCGGCTGTTGCAAAAAGAAAAACACTTTCTCTTGACGTTATTTAGTCCAGGAATTTTGCCAAAAAAACCCCCAAAAAGATGTGAAGTAGTGGATCTGAAGGGAAAGGTGAGTGACACCTCTAATGGTAGAGGTGGTCCTCTCCTCAGGCTGGGGATCAGACGGTCTGTCTGGCACTTGACAGCTGACACTGAACACACCCTTATTAAAAAATAAAGATACACTCACACACTCCACGCAGGTGCACTGTCACAAAGGCCAGGAACGTCCATGCAGACGAGCATGACACAGACCGCATGCTGCTCTCACATGACTGTACGAGACAAGACATCGAATGCCGCGTAGCCTGGACACATGATGTTCACTCAGCTCACGCACGCATGCAAGCACATGGATGTACACAAGCCCCTTTGGAAGCTGACACCATTTTAAGCAGTAAGGGAGGAAAGTCACATTAATGATTCTGATCACCAGGCTTTACCAAGGCAGTTAGCCGCGAACACGATCCAGCTGGGCCATTTAGACAGAAACCCACGACAGAGGGAGCAGACGGGCCGAGAGAAACCGACACTGATCAAATAGGCTCATTTTTCTCCAGGCCGCTCAGGGCTCGGTGGAGGTTTACTTCAATAATCATACATCAGACTGGAGATAGATAACCATGCTGGACCACAACAGCTCTGAAATGAGAAGATGTAGGTGTCAGAGCTGTAATATTTTACAGCTTGTTATGTGTGTGAACTCTTATTATGAAGCAGCCCCTGCTTGTCTCCTCTGGGCACATGTTACTCGACTGACATTGCTTTCTTAGAAAAAATATCTTCTTAAGGAGCTGTGCAATTATCCAACCACTCTTTGATCATTTATTCGCCTTCAACCTACTTGTAGCAGTCCTGACTCCGGGTTGGAAACCAGAATGTAAAGAGAATAGTTGGGCATTTGTAACTATGCTTTCTAGGCTAGATTTTAGATTTTAAGCCTTTTTTTCCCCCACAGCGGTGAAACAAAGGTCAATTATTTCTCTAATTAAAGCAGTATTTAAGACAATCTTAATTTGTTCCTTATATTTGATACAATTTTACATTAGTACATTAGTAGCAGCGGCCAGTTTGACTACAGTGGGATTAATAAAGTCCATAGATCTAATCTGGTCCACTCAAAGACAAATGACCTCAATGTGACCCCTTAACAAAAGAGCCTTTTTACCTAATTTCTCTGACTTTTGTACTATTTACATCTCTGACACCTGTCACATAGCTTTGCATTACACCTTTCCTTCATTCATCTCCCATTTGAAAGTGAACTTTTGAATGCCACTAATGGGAGGTGACGGTCAACATCCTGTCAACTTCATTCCAACTGTAAGACAACAAAACGTGTGGCATGTGGATAAAGGGAGTGTGTGACTTCACTGCCTGACCAAATTAAAATCTGACTATGCCGGAAAAAATTAATAACTACGCGCGCGAACAATCCAATTTGAATGCATTATGTTGTCAACAAGCCGCTGGGGGGAAAGAAGAGGGAGAAATTAGCCAGTGGACCACATGAGATAAGGCCTGTTAAATTTGTGCATGGCTAAGAGGCTGCTGCTTTCAGACAAGATTATGATTGATTTTTTTTTTTTTAAATTATTATTATTATTATTTTATGCGCACACACAGACACACACTGAAACGAGAAGGGGGTGGGGGCACAAACCGTTCTCCTTCTTTGAGTTTCTCTGGATGGTCGGACGGTTTGCTCTCTGGACGTCTGGTTTTCCAAACAGGGCAACACCTGCTGACGTCACCACTACAAATTACCCATACCCGAAACACACACACACACACCACAAACCGGACTTTTGTGTGTGCAGAGCTGCAGTACGCGCGGATGGAGAGTCAGAAAGGGAGGGCGCACAGAGCGAGACAGCATCAGTACAGCGCAGCAGTGAGCCACGGTCACACAGGGCTGAGTGAGCGCAGTGGAAGGACGCATTTTCAATTGCACTCCTGAGGGAAAAACGCGACTTTCCTGCTGGACGGTGGCGCACATCACTCAGACAAACACAGTCAAGGTGAGCAGAGAACGTCTCCACGGTGAACATTTCGCGGACTCTGCGTCCAGGATTCAGGGATTTTTTTTAAAATTAATTATTATTATTTTATTTAAGTCATGGTATTTGTTTGGAAACTACATAAACAATTATCTCCGATGGAGTCGACTAATTCCCAAAGATGAGACTCGGAGGGGGCGATCGAAAACATTCAATGGTTCTGTGGTCTCCTCAGGTGGGACAAAGTCCGATAAGCTGCACAAGTCTCACCCACTGAGTCTGAGAAGCGGTCACCTTCTGAAATGATGTCTGGTGGCGACGTGCGTGGTGCGCCAGCGTGCGTGTGAGTGACTGACCGATAGCCTTTCTGAGAAAGAGAGAAAGAGCCTGGATATAAACAGCAGCCGGGATTTCAGGCAGCGACAGCCCGACACTCATCGCCTCCCTCCCAGCTACTCACACCCATGCAGGATGCCCGGAGAGCGCCGGAGAGTCCTGGTCCAGCTCAGCCCGAGTTCATGACGCTCTGGGCGGTCTCGTCATGCGTCTCTTGCCCGAGCCCAGTGCCCAGTCCCTCCGACTTCTCTTCCTCTTTATCTTCGTGATGGGGGTGGCCCCTTCACCGGCTCTCACTGCCGGTTGCCCTGACAGATGCGTGTGCGACGAGCAGCTGGTGGTCCAGTGCGCTGGCCAGGATCTTGCCCAATTTCCCAATGACCTCCCCCTGGCCACCCGGCAGCTCATAATCTCGAACAACCGCATCGGGGACCTACCGGCGCTGCAGCTCAACTACCTTTCCGATCTGGTGTATCTGGATTGTAGCAACAACTCACTGACAGAAATATCCGAGTCCACTTTCGGGAACTTAAGGAAACTCGCTTATCTGGACTTGTCATTCAACAACCTGCTGCAGATCGAGGACCGGACTTTCGGGCCCCTAGCGTCTCTGTTTATGCTCCGGCTGACGGATAACCCGAGTCTGGGAGAGATCCACCCGGATGCCTTTGCTGAGAACATGGCTCTGCAGGTGCTCGATGTGAGCCGGAACAACCTGACGACCCTCAACATTAGCACCCTGATCGCCCTGCCTGCTCTGAGGTCTCTGGAGCTAAGCGGCAACCCATGGAGATGCGACTGTGACACAGAGGACCTCTGCCTTTGGGTGCAGATAGAGGGATACAAGTTCCAAGGTGAGGTTGTTTGTATACACACAGTTGCATTTATGATTTTATTAAACAGTTAAAAAAATGATAATGTACTTTCGGCACAGAACATAAATTGGTCCATATAGCATGTTCATTTTTCAGTGGGCAACAGTCTTTTGTCAGGTGATCACTGTGCGTCTGACTACTCTTTTCTGGAAAATTAATTATTCGTACTTTTAAGATCTTGAGCCAAAGGGTTCATCATTTGTGGCTGGTTTAACTCCTGATGATGGGCCACTTACTGCACTGTTGCTCTCCTTTTATTCTGATATGTATACACACATATTTCCATCCTCCCCCAGGTGTGCACAGATGCACAGTCAGATGTTCTTTCACTTTCTGAAAAGCACACACACACACACACACACACACACACACACACACACACACACACACACAAAGAGGCTCCAGAGCTAATAGTTTGACCTCAGCGTCAGAGCAATCTGAAGATTTTGTTCCCCTGCTGATCTCTGCGACACAGTCCATCCAAACTGCCCTTCACGTCTCAATAATGCCTAAAGCTTTCCCCTCGTGTTGTTCTTACCTGGAAGGCATCAGCACCTCAGCTGTAAAATCCCTTAAACATAGAGGAAGAATGGCCTACAAAGAACTTGTGGACTTGTGACCTTCTCAGAGAGGACAGGCTCAGGTGATCTTTGCTCATAAAGGTTAATTGAGCTTAACTGTAAGCAGGTGAATTGGGTTATTGCTTGTGACAATGGATTGCTGTCTTACAGCTGGTGTTCATCCCATCAATGTCACCGCTTTGTTTATCTGAGTCCTGAAGGCAGAGATAAGCTAAGAGGATGATTGTGTCCTTTTGTACCTTTTTTTACTAGTTTCTCCTGCTTGCACACACACACTCACAAACACAGACAGACTTTAATGAACACACACGCAAACAAAGTGTCCACTTGGGTGTACTGGAGCTCACATTGCTGTCTTTTGGCCCTTTAGTCCAGATGGTTAATGATGATGCTCTAAAAAATTGGCCTCCTGTGCTCTTACTAAGGACAACACGTACATGTGTGAAGTGTGTGTGTTTGTCTGTGAGAGAGTGACTCACCCCAGTTAGTGTGGAAGCTAGAGGTTAAGGGCGACCCTCAGGCCAGGACCCATGGGGAATTTGAGTATTAAGGGAAACAGAGCTTTAGAGGAAGGCCACTGAAAGACTGCAAGTAACCGAAGTTGTTATCCACCTTCACACATGCACAGTTACTAAGAAAATCAGAATGAATTTTCTGACCCAAGAGCTTCTGAACTGTAAGTGACACAGTCCAGCACCTACAGCTGAGCCACTCCGCCTTAAAAACACTCACACCTGTAACGACTAATAATTATAAAATGACACTTATTCGTCATCACACCGCTCTATGAAAGTTAGAAATGTGATCAGTGGAGTTCTGACTTTGTTCATAGAGGAACACATATCGCACACTCTCCATCGGTCAGGCTGACAAATCAAGTATGAACGTGGCACTCATAAACAAACACGTAACCAGTTTAACGAAGTGAACGGGGTCAAGCGAGCATGTGTGTGTGTGTGTGTGTTAGAGCATGTAGTTTTGTTTCTGTGGTTGTGAATGCCTCCTGATCAGACTGCAGGGCTGTGAGTCTAAAGCACAGAGACTCCAGCTGTCGCTACCTCTCAGTGTGAATATGAATCAGGTGCATGCAAGTGTATGTGCTTGTGAGAGTTCATCTTCACACACACACACACACACACACACACACACACACACTAACTAATTCAGGACAGTTTATATTGGTGCTGATGATGTTTAAGGTTGTAATTATTCCCTGGATTCAAACCAAATTTAGTTTGGGTTGACTGTTTTTGTGTTTCTGTTGCAGATATTGTGCTTTTTTTTGCCGTTGTTAGGTATTTAGATGGTCGTCTTTTTTAAGAAAGTACCCCAGTTTTTCTTTTTTGTTTGTGCTGGTTATGTGTCACTGACAGAGAGTGACGTGACTTGACTCTGGCAGCCATAAAAAACAAAGAGAGACAACAAGAGAGCGCGCGACAAAGTGATTGAACGAAGAGACACAAAGACAGCGTGGAAGTGTTTCTTTGGCAAAGTCATGAAAAAAGCAAAAGGGCAAATAGTCGTGAAAGTCTCTGTCACAGTGCAAGCAGTCGGGTTTTATGGTTGTGGTGTAAATTTCTTCCTGGTCAAAATTGACTTAAAAAAATTTAGATAAAAATGATATTCTCAGAAAGGGAAGCTTAATGTGATTGTGAAACAGTTGCTGTTATTAAAAAAGGGTGTAAAATCAAGCAAGAGAAAAGAAGTAAAGATACTTTTAGTTAATCGTGTATTTTATATTAAGACTAAATTGAGGGGGTTCTGTCATAATTGGGTGGGCTGGAGTGTTGGTGGTGGTGGTGGGGGGGACAGTTACAAGAGAACTGGAAGGAAGAAGACCAACAGCACCACCTGGAGATTTGCACCTCAGGAAATACTCATTTAATAAACCTTAATTATTTTACAAATTGGTAGTTAACGCACACAGACTCATTAATGGCAAGCCAGAGCTGTGACAGATTCATTTCAATAGTTTATTTGACAAATCAATCGCAATGAGACACATTTGGTGAGTAGCTGGTTTCAACCCTGAGTGAGCCTTTTCCAGTGTCGATCGCCTCCCCAAGTAAGTGGCCCCCAGCTAGTTGTATTAAGTAGTTATTTTGGCTGAAGTGGTACTCTAATATTTTTTTAGTCTTGTGACTGTAGTTGCCTTATTTTATAAATATTATAATAAAGTAATATTTTAACAAATTCTGTGGGTTTTTGTTTGGTTTTTAACATGATTTCTTTTGTTGGAGCGCTTGTTTTTAAGTTATCGACTTGAATTCATCTGTCACACCTTTGCCTTGCCTGTTACAAGTCTGTGTGCTTTGATCACTAATTTCTTATATAATTTAGGATTATTAGATTAATATTTCCTGAGTTGAAAATCCCCATGTGGCGCTGTTGGTCTTTTTTCCTGCAGTTCTTTTGTAACTGCCCCGTGCCACAGTGACATAGACTTATCACTTAGCTCAGCAGTTTCCTCAGCTCTGTGAAGCATTTTTGCATCTTTCAGCTATTTGGTTTTATATTCACTGATCACTTTATTAGGAACACCTGGCTAGTACTGCGTTGGACCACCTTATGTTTGCAAATCTGCCGTAATTCCTCATGGGATAGATTCAACAAGGCGCTGGAAATATTCCTGGGAGATTTTGGTCCATATGACAGCGTCACACAGTTGCTGCAGATTTGTCAGGATAGTTGCACATTAATGATGTGAATCTCCTGTTCCACCGCCATCCCAAAAGTGCTCTGTTGGATTGACATCTGGAAACCTTGGAGGTCATTTGAGTACAGTGCATTACCATGTTCAACAAACCGTTTTCAAATTATTTGAACTTTTTAATGTGGTGCATTTTTCTGCAGGAATCACCATCAGAACATAGGCACACTGTGGTAATAAAGAGATGGAGAGCAATGACTAGTCAGCAGCAATACTCAGGTAGGCTGTGGCACTGAAATGATGCTGAGTTGGTACTAAGGGGGCCAAGAAGATTTCCCCTGCACTATTACACAACCACCAGCCTGAACTGTTGATACGCGTCAGGACAAGTGCATCTTTAGGCTAAATTCTGACACTACTGTGTGCAGCAGAAATTGAGTTTTCAGACCATGCATTTTCTAATTTGCTATTTCCCAATTTTGGTGAGTCGTGATGTCAACTGTAATCTCAGTTTTCTGTTCTTAGATGATAGGCACACAACCTGGTGTCGTCTTCTGCTGCTTTGAGGTCTGACGTGTGGTTCAGTGATGGTCTTCTGCATTCCTTGGTTGTTACAAGTGTTTATTTAAGATATTGTTCTCATCCTGTGAACAGCGGTCAGTTCATTCTCCTCTCACCGGATATTTTCTCCTTTTCAGACCATTCTCTCTAAGCCCCAGAGATGGCTATGTGGGGTAATGCCTGGAGATCAGTAGTTTCTGAAATACGACAGATCAGCCCATCTGGCACCAACAATCATGACAACCATGTCCCAAAGTCACTTACATCACCTTTCTTGTCCATTCTGATGCTTGGTTTGAATTTCAGCAGATCATCTTGACCTTGAGACGGTCTGCTGAAATTAGATAAACAACCGGAGATGAACTGAACACGTGTACTTAATAAAGTGGTTATTATATGATTGTTACCAGTCTCAGTTCAGTTTGCAGCAGTGAGTTTTAGAGAACCCAATATTTATAGAGTAAATGAGTAAATCAGAGCTGAAAGGAAAATTGAGGTACAATAAATGTCGACCTTTTACTCATCAGGTGGACAATCCGTGAACTCCAATGTAAAAACAGCCAGTTGTTCGCTAATGTGTTAGCCACGTTCATCTAACAAAGCCGCTTCTGCCGTGTGTAACCTGCACCCAAGAGAAAAAAATAACAATCCAATTTTATGGAGAAACATAATATTCATGGATAGAAAATTAACCTCAGTTTGTTACTTTGTCGTGTCGTGCACATAAAACTCTGCAGTGTGGAGACATTTGTCAGTCATGGACACAACTTATTACATTACAGGCAAACTTCTCAACGAATAGTGATAATAATTCACTCATTCACTTTGCCACGCTTCACGGTGTGTCGGGTTCAGATGATTTGCTGCTTTTGGGTCATGTGCTGTCTAATGATGCTTTGAATCACATGTCAAAGCAGCTGATGTTAAAGCTCCACAGTTTGCACGAAGGGCTCGTTTATTACCTCCAGCAAGGAGGAAATGGGATTTTTTTTTTCTGTATATCTATTTCTTTAATAGCATTTTTTCAAAAGTGGAAAAAAAACAAAACAACAGAGCCATCACTTTGCTGCTCTGAAGAAAATATCAGCGATTAATCTGGATCCAAGGACTTAATTCAACTGAAGGTGTGCCATCTCAGACTAGTCGTGTTTGTCATGACAATAAATCAAAAAGAAAAACATATGTTCAGGAACCGTCTGTCTGATCATGTGTTCCAACAAATCTGGCTTACCTGTCAATCTCTGATCTCTATTCTCTGTTAAGAGTTGTCAGTATTCGGGGAATGTACTTTCTCTTGTCATAATAACATTTCAGCTTGTTAAATACCTTGTTGTACTATTCACTGTGGGGTGATATTTGACAAGTGTCTCAGCTAAATACACAGACTCTGAGTTGTCCTGCCTTCGGGGCTGGCAGAGCTTGTAGTGTTATGACTCCAGTGTTGGGGAAAGTATTTTCTGGCTGCTCGTCAGTCCCCTGGACAGCTCGGAGCCCAGAGGCAACGAGCCAAGGCAGGGGGGCCACGCATGGGGCAAGAGTTAAATATTTATAAAATGAGAAAGACAAACAGAGGTCAGCCAGATTAAAGATGTCACAGTGGAAGAAAGACGGTACGTTTTACAGAAATGTCACCTGATTTTGACTTTAATGAAAGCGAATCTTAACCTACTGATGAAATAAGATGAGATGAGAAGAAAGAGCAGCTGAAGTACCACAGGAAAGAAGGAAGGACAAAATGAGAAAGGGATGATAAATCGGGCAAAGAGATTAAAAAATGAACTTTGGGTACAGCAAGGCGAAATAAAATTAAAACAAACAAACAAACAGACAGACTCTTGAGGACTTACCAATCATCTATGCCCCAGATCTGTCACTCAAACCCATTAAAACATTCATTATGACAAGGAGGCATCGATTCAATTTAATACAGGTAGACGATGCATTATTTATTAGCTGGAACTATTCCTCAGACCCATCTGGTGCAGAGAGGCATATCAAATTCAACTGGTCTCCTTCAATAGTGTAGCCTCTATGTATTTTTATGTCTCTGTGCATTTTACTGTGTGAGCTCGAAAGCAGGATTGATGTGATGCTTGTGTGGGTGTGTTTGTGATGTGATCACCTGAGGCACAGAGGGGAGATAGCACAGGTGTGTGAGTTCATGTGCATGAGCGCGTGTACATGCTGCACGTATGTGCACGTGCGTGTGGCAAACCGAGCATATAAGCCAAGAGAATGAAATTGGGAAAAAAAAAGCGGAGAGTGTGAAGATGACGGGGCAAACGAAAAAAAAAATTCAGGGAAATAGAAGGATGCACAAGACGAGGGGGAAACGGGGCTGAAGAATAAATGCAACTGTGCTAGAGAGGGAATGAGAAGGTGATAAAGAGAGGGGCATTGATAAGAGATAGAGGAAAGGGAAGAGAGATGGAGCTGCTGCTATCTGACCTTCACTCTTTCTCTCTTTACTCATCCTCTGCCAAAGGAAGAAGGGATCATATGGAGAAATGATAGATAGGAGGATGGTAGTAATCTGACTAATGCCATATTTGAGAAGAGTGTGAAGGCGTGTGTTATTCAGCCCTAGTGGATGTGATGGAGAAAAGGTCAACTATTCTTAGTCTTCTTTGCCTTCCCCAGTATGATGCATTTAGCTGGCTAAACGGTGAGATATCCGAGCTTCGCCGTGAGGAGAGGGCCCCCAGAATGTCTTATGCTGGATTTTGTAGGCTGGTAATGAGCACGACTGGGAAAATTTGGAGCTTTGAATATGTCTAGGCATTTTAGTCAAAGCAGTAAATAATCAAGTCTCTGGGTTTTTTAATGGATATTATAATGTATGCATCATTCCTTATGTTTTAACTTGTGTAACTGTTATTAAAAGTGCAGTAATGTCTAAAGTCTTGATCCACCCCTTGTTATTTAAATATTTTCCGTACAATCATCCAGACTGTCTTGTATTTTTCGTAAGGTGGTTCTAAACGATATATCTCCAGGCTTTTTGATGTTTTTCTTTCAAAATTGACTGTTTTTCACTTATTTTTACCAACTTAACACCAACCTATGAATCATTCAACAATTCAATTGGACCTACCTCATGAGCCAGTGTTGTGTCTACACAGTAGCAAATAACCTGTATTGAATTGTATCTGTAGAGACTTTATTACTTGCAGCCTTGTACAAAAACACATTATTTGTTCCTTTTAAAAATACCAAAGAAAACACAAGCATAAATTTATAATTTTCCACCAACAGTGTGATCCCAATAGAGCTTTGTAAAAGGACACAGCACAGCTCAGACATGGCTGCTCTCAAAACTTTTATTTATTGTGCACTTTACGGTGTCTGTCTGTCAGCTCGTACTCTGCTGCTGTCAGCTGCTCCAATCGGCGGCCTCTTTCCTCCGACCCCGCCGGCTACTAAAATAGGGAAGTCATCCACCAAAACCCCATCTTTATGTAGGTGCTTTCCACTACAGAACAAGCCAACTTTGGTATTTTCCATAGACTGTGTATGAAAGGTGGACATAGCCACACAGTGTGTGCAAAGCCCTATTTCTAAACCCTTGTTGTGAGCCTTTTGATATCAAGAGTTCAGTATGGATCTGACTATGAAACACTCCGTATGTCATAAGGTGTCAATCATCCTAAAGCATACTCTTCTTTAACATGTTTCTTGTCATTAATGGAGGCCGCGATTACCAAAATGAACATAATTTTTTATTCAGTAAGACTTAAAATTAGTGAGTGGCACCATAAACTCACAGAAGCAGTAGGGTGGTTTTCACTTACACTTCTATACAGTGAGATTTATCTGATATATACACGTGCCAATCATTAGAAAGAATTCAGGTTTTACACCAAGATGGCTTCACTTTACAGACCAAGAACCTATGCTCACTCTATGATGTTCCCTCTGAGTACAAACCTGTGACATCACAAGAAGACTAGTGAGTTGCAGTGATGTTTCCAGAACAAGTTTATTATGATAACTTACAAATAACATGGTGATATCCGATAGACCATACTGCAAAACCTGCAGCTTTACTAACTTCAGTTTTCACAAATCCCTGAATCAATGACAGTAGGGACATTATTGTCCACTGTAATCTTATTGATTCATAAATAATTCTTAAAATTCTCTTCTTAGTACTCTTCCTCCCCCTGGAGGTCAGAGGTCATAGAGGCAATACAGAAGAATGGGGTGTCAGAGACATATCATCAGGGTAGCTGAATCCAGTCAAGTTGTCTGGTTGAATAGCGGCCTCCTCTAAGCGTGTATACACACAGAATCATGTAAAACAGACTTAAGTTAATTCTCTGTGATTGAAGGTATTAGAGGCTGCGTGTATCTACAGCTTCCACATGTACAGGACCAAAACTGTACTAATTACCATGTGCACTGGCGTAATTAATCTGTTTATAAATAGCTCTGCTCCTGTTTCACAGGATAGCATCTTTGACCCTGCAGGGTAATACCTCACAGATCTGATCATATATGTGTGTAATGTGAACATACTGCACATGTACACATGAGTGCAAAACGCAGAAAGCTTAAGCGTCCTTTAATCTACAGGCATCTCTTCTTGTGAGCATCAGAGAGTAGTGAACGAGTTAGAGCGATCTCAACGAGTCAACAGCGTTTCTCAGCAGCATCTCATCCTCACATCAGCAACACCTCCGGGGAAGCAATGAGCCCGCTTTCCTTTCAGCACCGAGCCTGGAAACTACCCAGCTGATGAGTCGACACTGAGACTGTATCACCCAGTCTCAGTGACTGACACTCACAAACACTCAGGACTTCTGATTACAGATGCATGTGCACACACATACACTGTTGCTCACCGGATTGCTAAATCGTGCACTCTTTTTTTTTTTTTTTTAATAAAACCGGACGTCTTAGTTCCCATTCACAATTCCTGGAAAGCTCTGCTTGGTCTGAGGCTTTTAGAGAGGCGCTTACTCCTGTCTTGGGCTTGTGTGCCTTTATATATGCTTGTCTTTTTTTTTTAAAAGTAAGGATGTTACTTAATTGACTGCTCATGTTTATTTCCTGCTGTGGTATTTTTATCCTTATAAGCACTGGCCAGGTGTCACTTAGCAGCAGGGATTTATGCCCGGTCATTAGCACACTGACATGACATCTCACCACAGTTTTTGGTAATATTATGGTAACATGGTGACATGATGGCATGCACACTAAAAATAACTGGGTAACAGAAACCAAGAACCAGAAAGCAATAGCATTTACCAACTGCAACTTACAGAATCTAAGTGTAGGGCAATATGAAACCACCTGGTTCACACTATGTCATAATGACTGCAGGGTTATGCTGCAGTTTTTTTAATGTGTGTTTGAGAAACAAGGAAACTGCAGTGCAGGGAGCATGCAAACTGTCAATTTTTTGAGGCTGCAGTAATTGTCCTGAAACTGCTGGAATTAGACTGCACTCAAACTACTCTGCAGGAACAAAGAGCATAGGCACACATCTCTTTATCTCTGTGCTCCTCACTCGCTCTCTCTCATGCTCTCTCTCTCTCCCTCAGAGCCTTTCTCATGCATATGCACACAGTCCCTAACCTGAAATCACCCCTGGTTTAGCTCTCGGGGTATTTTTCTCATTTTGCAGAATTGCATTATAAGTGTTGCACCCACTAAGAAGTCTCTGAGTTTTAATGAGACATTGAGCTGGTTAACTGCACAGGCAAATGGAATAAAGGGCAAATTTTAGCACAAGTTTAGGTGTGTTTAAAATAAATAAAATAAATTAGCACCTGTACTGAATGGGAACTATAACTGAAATTTAATGAAACAGTCTTCAGATTAGATATTAACTGGAGAGAGTGGCTGACTTTAAACAAGAAGATTAATTTTTTTAACAACATTCATCAAAAGTACCAGCGCATATCTTATTAAAGACAAAATTCAGTGAAAAATAGCAACTGTGAAAAACAGGGACAACTACTGAAAATGTCAAGGGCATGCTGCCAGAGTGATGGCTGAGTGATGGGATGAGTGAGAAAACAGTGAGTGACAAGGAAACAGACGGTGAAGAGAGACTGAACGCAGAGTGAATCATCCAGGCTGCCACCTTTTCCTGTATTCTCCGGTAATACTCACATTTTTTTTCTCTTATCTGGGATTGGAAGCAGCAGTGAATTATCTCCAAAGCGTATCCACAAGTGCGCAGGATAAATGTATTTGCAGTCGGAAATTCAGACATCTTCCTGCTGAACGACACAGAAACAACTGGCGATATTACCCGTTTGCTTAGCTGCTGTCATGGCTTCTTTTGTAATCTGTTCCTTTTACTGTTAATCTCCGTTTTATACGAAAAGTTATTTCCTTATTACTCCCTTCCCCTCACTTGTGGCTTTTCTGTTTTCTCGCCATGTCTGTGTTTAGCCATTATTGGATCTTATTGTGTTCATCTCCTGCCTGCCTCTCATCCATTTGGGGATCCCCTGCGTTTTTATTTATCTCATTGTTTACTTATTTGACTTGTTGCTCAGCTTTGGTAAATCCTGCTCACTTGATTAACCCTGCCCAACTCTGCAGTGCTTTTTGTGGTCATGTCCTTCCAAAACTCACATTAAAGTTGCGCCTATCTTGTTTAACGTCAAGGTTTATATCTGCTTTCGACAGAAGCCCTTACACATGACAACTGCACAGTTCACACCCGGTCACAGTTTGAGACGATTAAACTTTGTGAAATGAAGGGTTTTTTCTGCTGGAAGAATCCACTGGTGTGATCATAAATAGATCAAAGTTTCTGTAATTATTTGACTGATTCATTATAATCTGGGTGTCACATGGGCATACAGCCACTCAGTGGGAGTCAAAAATCTGGCTGGGTCGTAGGGGATCAAATACTTACGTCACTCAATGACCTGCAAATCAATTTTTAACTTTTATTTGTTTCGTCTTGACTTTTTTGGTTGATATTTTGCCGCCCTCGATTAATGTGAAACAGGGAATGAAAGAATTATTCCCCCCACTTGTGCTAGGATTAACTCATTAAGTAAAAAACTAAAACTTACCTATGAAAAAAGTCCTCACTCACAGCTGTAGTAAAAGTGAAATGAATAAAGAAAGTGCAGATCTGGATTACTATTACAGTAAATGTTAGTGATCTGTATCATATGATCCTTTTGTCAATGGTCAGCTCTCATTTTGTGTTTTAATCAATGAGAAAGGGGCTGCTTTTCATATAAAATCAACAGGAAGATATTAAAGAGAGTCATGTGAACTGAATACATTTTCCCAAAGCAAGACTTAACTTTTGCTACTAACAGGCCGCCTGATTATTGTTAACTTCACAGCTAACACTAGATAGCAGGAACATGGCCAATGCATTGCATTTTCATGCTTATCTATTGTTTAAATATTAGAGTTTTCTGTTGAAGGATGGTTTTTGTCAGGAACTGGCTGTGTGCAGGCAGGAAAAGGACCCAAATGCAAGCTCTCGGCTTAAACTCTAAACTCACCATTTCATTGCTCAAAGGGGAAAAATGCGATACAAAACTAAACTGGGAAATCTAAATAGATGAATTCACAGGGAAACACAGGGAGAGACACGCATCCATGAGGGAGGACGCAACATGGAACTGAGGAGGACGCTGACATAAATACACAGGAAGATGACGAGAGATGTGGGAGCACATGGAGAACACAGCTGACAACAATAATCACAATGACACAGGGCAGGACCAAACACGACATGACAGACACTGACGGGAGACTATCAAAGTAAAACAGGAAGTACACAGAGACGCAGACTGGAGGGAGAGAGAGAACAAGTCAAGCTGGGAAACATAGGTAAATATGAAGGAATAAAACACAGGGAGAGGAGAAAAGGCACAAGAACTTACACTGCTGTATAAACACAGACACACTGAGGGGAAGAGAGCGCAAAGACATAAGGGGAAATCTAATACACAATACTGAACAGAATAACGTAGAAACCCTACAATAAACCTTTAGAATAACAATGGACTTAACAGAATGCCAGAAAACCATACAAACTTCAAAACAGTGGGTCAGAGGTCCCGGGACCATGACAGTTTTAGTGTGCGGCTGTGTTCTTGTTGCTTTACTTTGCTCAGACACACACGGAGGAATACAAGTGGAGCACGCATAATCAGTATACTGACTTTCATCACACTTGAGAGAAGAACGGGCAGCAGTAGCATGCAGCCAAGAACTGTGACCAGAGTTTGAATTGTTACAAGACACATGAAATGTGAAGAAAAACAAACGAGACCCAAATACCCTGAGGGACCTGTTTGCTGTTGTGAGTCTGCACAGCCTCTGATTGCACCTCACTGTTCCAGCATCCGGTTACGAATGTTACATTGCAAGAGAGAAAAGAAAACACCTCACTGCATATACGCAGGACAAATCCTCACACCGGCCTAGAGGCAAGATTGGCAAGGTAATGAGACTGAGCAGACCAGCTAGCCAGCCCAGAAACAGTGGAAGACGATAAGAGGGGGACAGCCACAGAGAGGCATAGAAGATGAGGAAAAGAACAACAAAGACACATAAGGAAGTTTAATGTCAGTCAAGTTTTCCAACATATGAAGACCTTTGAAAATAAATAAGGTGACATGGATAAAAAATGAGTGACAAGGAGATAAAAATAATAAAATAAAAACAGAACCGACCTTTTATATTTATTCTGAGCTGTCCTCGGGCTCCTCCTCACAAGCATTTCTCGGACTTCTCCCAGTTAGACATGCCAGAAAAACCTTACCGGGGTCCCAAAGGGTAGTCAAACCTTAATCCATGGGGCTCAGCTGGACTCAGACCAAACAAGTGGGCCCACCGTCTGTAGATGTGCCTTTGTGGCCTGCTGCATTGTGGCTCGTGCAGCAGTTAAAGGAGGTGGCAATGGTGTTCTGATCCCCTGGATTCACAGACAGCCTATTTAAGGCCCATTTACTTTCCATTTTGTATTGCAATACTGAATGACGCGAAAAATCCCTTGCACCAGTCAATGGCCATGATTCATTTCAACCATGCAGCAGAATCAGGTGTTGTTTTTACTCTCTTAGTGGAGAACAATCCTCAAAGAGCCAATAAAGGCTTGTTTGGGTGGGTTTAAAGAGCCTTGTCCCTGCTTTCTCCGGCATTTTCTGATAACTAATTTCCACAAAGGAGAAATATAAAATAATTTCTTCATTAAATTCAGAAATGCGCCTGTTAAATGTTATCCGTTGGTCCAACTTTGGACTATTAACTTACTGACACTATAAGTTTAGGCCATTTACAAAACTACTAGTGAGGTAAAATGCACACAGCATCATTTCTGTGCGTAATAGTAATGTATATAATCTTGCCCTTTGCGTTGCCCACTGATCGCTCAGCATCAGCCATTGTATTTGTCCGCTCTCTGAATTCTCTCCCAGCTTCTTAAATCAGGTCTCTTTTTCATGCCGATCACTTCTAGGATTATTTCTAAAGGGGAAACGAGCAGAGACAAGAGAGGGGTGATATAAAATCTCTGTGCGTCTATTTTCTGATTGATAGTCCAAAAGTGGATGAAGAGCGAACGTGTTACATGCAGAATATGCTTCAGTTTATCCTCAGTTGTTTATTTGCCACTGAAAAATTGTGCACCTCTGACCACTAATCCTGTTTTATGATGTTGAATACTGACTCAGTGACCTCATACTCGCAGCACTCACATGGACATGGACAGCTGTTAAAAAGAAAAAAACATGAACGCTATTAGATAACAGAGGAATACCAAAGAATCCATCACTTGACACAAGCAGCAGACATGACACAACAGCATCAGCACAACTTTTCCTCTCCAGAGTGGGAGAAAGCCCTCGGGGGAGGCGATAAGCGACGCTGTATTGATCAAAAACATAAATCCACCGCAGATATATGTGCTGTGAGAGTTCTCCCGAGCAGGTTCGGGAAACCTTTTTTCAAAACACCAAGTTTGCTAAAAGAGTCATTGAGAGAATAACTCTTTTAGTCGGTGTGATTGTTTTTAATGTCGCTCTTAATTGATCTCTTAATGTATATTTTTCACATGTTTGGATAGGATATTGTATTTGTTAATTGTAATGTTTACTTACATGGTACATGTATTTTTGACTTTCCCTGCCATGAAATGAGATTTTTAATCTGGTTAACTAAAACTAAACCAATAATAAATAAAAAATAAGTGATTGCACTTTTCTAACCAGAAGTATGATGTGCCTTGTGGTTATCTTGGGCAGAATAAAACACTTAAGATTTGAGGTTCATTTGGGTGTCCTTCTAGTTCTTATTTTAAACTGCTGCTTCTGCAAATCTCTGGCAAGTAGTCTGAGAAGTATAGATCATATCCAGTCATTCTTTTCCCATTGCTCATTTCCATGTTCAGACCTTTGGCTTCATTGGTAGATGATTGCAGTTTAATTAACACTGTTAACAGCAATAATCCATCAGAGGAACGGACTGCCGGAGACTTCGCTCATCTTCTATGTTCTGTATATCTCGTGATTCCTATTTAGTGTGTTCGCGCACTCTTTCTCCATGCATTTGTTTGCATTTTTCTCCCTCCGTCCCCGTTTTGTGCCATTATCTTTCTCTCGGTTCTTCGTCTGCTCCTATTATTAAAAGTGCCCGTCTCGGTTTGCCCGTCTATCTCTTTTTCCTCTCTCTCATCTGTCTCGTTTTTCCCGGCTTGGAATAAAGAAAAAGAAAAAACAAAACACACAAAAAAAACTTGTGCCCGTTCTGTAGAATACAAATGCAATCAAGCATGCAGGGAGGGTGGGAGTAAAGGAGCATGGGAATTAGCCGTGCTTCTAAAGTCAGATGAACTGATAGGAAACAATGCATACTGTTCTTGTTTCTGATTACACTATTAGATGCATGCAGAGTGAGTCCCTCTCCCCTCCACCCTCTCTCTTGTTAGTGCTGCGTTCATATTAATTATTATACACGAGGGTACTGTATATACTAATGCAAATTCACTGTAGCAGAATGAACTGATGCAAGGAGACTAGGACAAGCACAGATGAAGAGACTGGACCCTATCTGGCTTCAGTAGTTAACCTTAACCTTTGACTTCTCTTTTGTTAAACCTCAAACCCCATAAATAAGTCATAAACTGTTTTAAAAGTGCTCATTGTTTCTGCTTTTCTCTGTGGATGACAGTTACTCCGGCTGATTATCATTTTCCCCATTACGAGCAGCAGATGTTTTGTCAGAGAAAACACTCGTCTCTTTATCTTTTTACCGCTGCATAGTGATTTGTTGGTGTATAATGATGTACACAAGCGTAGGGGAGCGTTTATGTGCCCCAGGCTTGCAGTCAAGTCACCTTTCCTTGCATACATGTGTATGAGTATGTGTGCAGCGTAATAATGATCCCGTGCCCTAGACTCCAACGACCCCTATTACTCAGAGGAAATCTGTAGTGTCTCTCGGGATCCTTTATCACAAAGGTTATCACTGCATTTTTAAAAAGCTGTTTGTTTGGATCCTGGCGTTTGATGTTTGCATACCTTTTTCTCCTGAGTAATTACATTTTTTTCCCCTTTTCTCTCCCGATACTGTGCCCTTCATCCTCAACCACACACTGATTATTCTCCTCCACTGCTCTCTTTTATGATATGTCTTTCCTCATTAATCTCCTCTCTCATTACTCTGCTCTTTTTCTTCTTTATCTCCTTCACCTCCAGATGAGGGCCAGACAGTTTGCCACAACCCTCCAGAGCTGGCTGGCCAGCGGTTGGCGGAGGTCGGCATGCAGTTGCGGGCAGATTGCCACCAAAGCCTGGGCTACTGGGACTACCTCTTCTTCATCGCCATCGGTTTTGTCATCTTCTCGGCCGGCACAGTGTCAGCTTGGGTGATGGGCGTGCTCATGGTGCTGTACGAACGCTACAGCAAGCGAAAGAGCGAGGAACTGGACAGCGATGATGAGGACGAAAGGGGAGGGATGGGTGGAGGTGGGGGATGTGGAGGAGGAGGGGGAGGTGGGAACCAGGGGAACGGTGATTTGAGCAAGCCTGGCATGCAAGTGTGACAGACTGATGTGATACAACAGGGGAAGAGGAAGAAAGAAAAGACAGAGAGGAGCAACTTGAAGTGATGAGAGGAGTCTGAGACCAAAGGCTCTGCTATGAACTAAGATCTGCCTGTCTCTCTTTGTTACAGATTTAGATATCGCAATATGCTCCTTAACATATAAGAAAGTGAGTGTGTATGCGTACGTGTCTGCGCGCGTGTGTGTATGAGTGTGTGTCTGCGAGAGAGAAAGAGAGACAGACAGAGACAGCAATAAGGATGACTATGCCTTCACTTCAGGAGACACAGAATGACCTCTGAGATTATTGAGAGCAATAACCCCACCACCACCACCACACACACACGTACAAACAAACACACACACACACTTTGCACAGATAGTCTACAGAGCTGCTGGTTTCTCTGAGTGGGTGGATGTACCTTTATACTATATGTAAAGTGGTAAAACAAGACACTTGAGTGATGCATTCAAACACACACACACACACACAGTATAATCATACAAAATACATAAGAAGGTACTGGGAGTCACAACGAGAGCCTTGCCTTATCTCCAAAGTTAAAGGGGGATCTAGTTTCGTATTTAAATGTGATTTTCCTGAAAGCCTTAAGGCAACTCACTTGAAATATTCTACAGTCACCGCTGTTTCCTATAGACAGAATCTGTCCACAGAGAACAAACACACATTTTGGGTCATAACAGATCGAACAGTGTCGGACGCTGTCAAAATAATGTGAATGTACAAAAAGAATGAAGAGGTGGTCCAACTAAGCTTGACGTGTTACTCTCAACATTAAAAGGCACCCTGTGGAGCTGTCCAGGTGGTAAGTGGTGCTGAGGAGCAACATTTTCTTTAGGGCGTTTGTCAGTTTTGCTGTACTGATAACATGCTGACAGTTTTAAACAAAACTAGAAGGTTTCTAGTTATCAATGGAAGCTGATATCTGAAGTCAGCAGGTATTTATGTAAGTATTTATAGACGTCTAAAGGATGGATGCAAATGAATTTATTTGAATGTAAAAAATTCCCTTTGTTGACAAGAAAACTGCACAGGGTGCCTTTACAAAGCAACTTAACACCAGCTGAAAATCAGACTTTGTGGTTGCTATACCCACACTAATGCAAATTTATGGCACAATATTTTCCTAAATTCCTGACCGGAGTGTTGGGACCAAACATGTCTGCAGGAATCTGAAACCCTTTGTGACATCTTGAGAATGAGTTCGGCAATTTCTTCGCAAATTCCACAACATATCCTTGATTTTGACCCAAAGGAAACCAAAGCAAAGACGGATTCAAAGATGTTAAAGTAAAATCACACAAGTTGTAAAGGACAGAATGGTTTTGACCTGGCTGTCATCCGTTTACGGAATCACGAGACGGAATTATGTTTTTTTTCGTCACATAATCTGACACAGACTGTTAAAAAAGACTGTAGTGTAAACCTGACATTATTTATACTGAAAAACTGTGCAGGAGAAGAGTGAATAATAAGATTACCCATTTAAAAAGTACTACTCATACATTCTGGGAAATGTGCTGAATTAATGGTGTTAATTATTTGAAGGAAGCTACTGTTTCCCTAGTATGTCACAAAAATCGGTTCTCATTTGCTTCTGTTTCTTACTAGGGCAGATGGTTCACTCGACATTTAAACAACGTGCTTTTACCCCAGAAGTTGCCCCAACTTCCCCACCTCAGATGGGGACTGTGCAGAACAGTGACTGAGGTGCTTTTCAGACTGATGTTAAGTTGCTCCCAATGCTCGTTTCTCTGTAATAACAGACAGGAGAAGTCTACCTATAGTGACACTAAGTGACTGTCAAAACTCATGTTTACTGTGTGTATGTCTGACTTCATGTTTCTGTGTGTAGAGTACATGGTTTGCCACACTGTGAGTCGCGCTGCAGAAGTTGCTTGTTGTAGTCTCCATCTTGCTGTTGTGCTTATGGGAGAAGCTTGCCTTTTGTTTTTGTGGCAGAATGCCTGTTGTGAAAGCCAGAGCGTGTTGGTCAGGCTTTCACCCAGGAAGTCTGGAGTTTGAGCCAAGTATTTAATTATTATTTTAAGCTTAAAGTCAAAGTTTGATTAGTTACATTTGAGAAAAGATGCTTTTGGTGGTTAAAATACACATTGGCTCAACATTAGCCACTTCTTAAGCTGTTTTCACACATGCACTGCAGCCCTCAGCTTTTATTGACATTAACTAAAGGAGGTAAATGTGAGACTATAAATATTTAACCCTGTCACATCAATCACTACACGCTCCCTTGTGTGTCTGTGTGATGTCCAATTGGACATGTGAGAAAAGCGTAGCTAACCGTCCGGTTCACCACGACCAAGTTGATCTGCTGCTACCCTCATAGCACCCAAGGCTAATCTGCACAGAGTATTTCTCCGGAGTAAGAATTATTTCCTACATGTAAGAAAAGGCAGCTTTGGACAATGTCCCGGCCCAATTCTGTGTGTGCACGTGTGAAAATGGCCTTTGAAAGCCCTGAAGCCAAACTTCTCCCGTTCTCTGCAGTTGTAGAAGTGGGGCAGGTTCATGGTGGCTGCACATGAAGACAGCACCATGGTGATTGACTCGGTGGTACATCCACGGATGACTCTGCTTTGTGTGGCTAGACATATCACTTAGTTGACCCCATATCACATACGCAGATGGGCTGCAGCCTATAACCCAGCTGTCAGAATAGAAGTGTGCCTCTGGAGCAGTAGTAGTAGTAATATTACTGTGTGTGTTCATGTATGCATAACTGTATGTGTTTAAGTGGGGCAGAGCGATCATAGAGCATCTCTTTTAGTGGCGTGGATGAGTGATTCATGAGCACAGACTGATCCAAACCAATTCCTCCTTCATCCTGCTCTGCTTCCACCCTGTCTGTCAGAGGCTGGATGGGCGGTTAGCGATAATAAAACTTTAGATAGAGGTGGGGTTGAGCAAGGGCGGGGTCACCATTTGAAGCAAGAATTCATCCTGATTGATGTATTTAGCAGCTGTATTGAAAGCCCGGCTTTTATTGACGTTGTGAGCTAAGTGGATCCAAATGCCCCGGCTGAATGGGCACGGTTAAATGATGAATCTCCAGAGGGTTTGGCAGAATGTACGCGTGTGCGTCACTGTGTGAGTGTGTGTACGAGTGCATGTTTATGTTTTTTGTGGCTTGATTTATGATCATAACTGTATATCCTAATGTGGGTGCAGATGAGCGACAACAGCTTTTTCATTTGTTTATTTTTTTTACAATGAGAGGTTAACGTCCAATCGGAATTTGTCACGTCTTCACAGACAGGCATCCTCCCTCACTCAATCACAGGAAGCCGCTCACCCTCCCATTTAAACACGCGCGCACACATAGATCTTCCTACATGCACAATAAATCTCAAGGGCATCACTAAAGTCAGAGCTGCAGGCTTGAGAACGTTAACACTCCTGCTTTGGTCTCTCTTGCCATGCATCACTACATCCTCTTATCCCTCCCTTTATTTTCAATCCGACACTGTCATCAGCTCTCACGTGACGCCAGCACACGAAGACACATGTACACACCTGGATCTATAATTTATCTGCTAAATCTTTAGGCTCACAAGGCAGATTTTAAAAGAACCCGTGGAAGGTCGGTATCTATGTTTCATCACATATATAAAAAGGCATTTGACCTAGCATGGCATGACCTCACGACCACATACTTAAACTTGCAGACAGCACTTTCTCTTTTGTGCGGACATCTGTTTTGCTGGGCTGACTGTCAGTTTTATGCTGCTGACAAATATAGAGCTGTTTAGCGGACAGAAAATGTGAGTCCTTTATCAGCACTAGGTCGGAGGACGGGGGAGTCAGTCAGTGTGCCAAAAGGTGAGGCGCTATGCTGGTGTGAAGCCGTCACAGGGCAGAGCACAGGACAGGGTAAAAATATCACTGATCTAAGAGGGCTTCTGTTTTGTGCACACATGTGAGCACCATCAGATTGTGTATTCAGCTGAGAGGCGAGTGGAAGTTTAAAATGTTTGATATGAAGCTCTTTGGCATAAGAGCTGATGTTAGTTTGTATGAATCGCATCTCAAAGGCACTAAAGCATCTACTGTGTGAGCATGAGTTTGTGGAAAGGAGCTGGAAACAATTTAATATATAATTGCTGATAAAATCACTGCAGTGGATTCTGCTCTGTGTGTAGCTGATCAAAGCAAGTGATGAAAGCAAGAAGGGGGCTTCTTTGTAACTTCTCCCCTTCTGTCATCATGTTTTTACACATGTAGTGTCTGAGGATGTATCCCTGTGTGTGTCTGGAAAATTCACAAATTACTGCCTGAGAAAGCAGCATTGGTGTGCTGTTTAGAAGTCAGAGGTGCTGTGATGGCTTGCTGTTGAAGCTGCAGATTGCAGATGTCCTCGAAGGCGACAGCACAGTCCTCGGTGTACGTGTGTGTGTGTGTTGGGGGTGGGGTGCTCTGATCTAGATTCTGACAGACCTGCTGATATACTGTGTATCATGTTTTTTGTTCCTTTGCCACTTCTTTTAGATTTTTCTGTAGTTTTGTACATCATAAATCATAAGCAATAAAGAGCTTAAGGATGAAGTCTGGATGAAAAGTAGTTTTCTAAGATTTTACTTGTTAATACTGGAAAAATGACTTGAATTCTTGTCTTACATGAATAAAAAATACTCAGTTAAAAACTGTAAGATTGTTTAATACCACAAATAGTGGAGATCTTTTGTTTAGTCCAGGGTCCAGTGTACTTTTGCTGGGTGTTTGCATTATAACATAAGTTCAGTTGCTGATTTTCATAGTACCAACACCACATTCTTTATTATTGGCATTTTTATAGCAATCTCAACTTGGTTTACTCATATTCTTTTCAATGTTTCTGGCATATTTTACCATTTACTATCTGAAATGTCCTGTCTGCTTTTAAAGCATCAAGAGGAAGATGTGTATGCATGTAAACCAGTGTTTTTAATAATGTGGCATTGGTATCAGCTGACGTCTTTAGTCAAATACTCTGCAGTCACTCTTTGGTTGTATTTCACAGAAACCCCCAACAAAATCCCTACAGCCCCATCTGTGGGTGGTGGGTACACAGCAGGGCAGATGCATGCAGTTGCTTTGGGTTGCTTGGGACTAAGGCCCAGCCACCAGACCCTCACCCTAAATCCCCTACCTCAGGCCTGGCTCCAGGGCAGAACCACGGTGACTCTATTTTGTGCATTATTTAGAAAATGAACAACATGTTATATTCAAAGTGGCAACTGAGACCATTAACTCATCAGGACAGTCAATAAGGTCACAAATCACGTTAGAAGTAGGCTTATTTTCTCATAAAATTTGCCCCTGCTGGCCATTTAGAGGAAAAAAACAGGTTCACATCCACATTGGCTTTACTTTTGGAGGCTAACTCCCTGCTATGTGTACGTTTTATGAATGAGCAATCTGGGAAGCCACTGGCTAGTCTGATTAATTAGGATCTGGAGACGATGCCAGCAATTCTGGGCTTCTACTGAAGCCAGTAAAGATCTGTTCCAAGATTTCCTGTTCCGAGCATCGTTTATGAATGCAGGTAAATTAGAAAAAGATGAGAAAAAAATCTGTGTCAGACAATAGCTGATATTTTAGACTGCATTTCAGCATACCATACTTCTTTTATTCTACACAAAAAATGTTCACTTGCATACATTTTGGGAAGTTCTTTTCCAAAACTCTGCAGATTTGCCATATTCATGCGCAGATATCTGTTTATGGGGATTAATGACAAAGTAGCTACTCGTGCTGTTACTGCAATAATAACCACACAAGTTATTAAATGTACTATGAGTGAAGTCCCAAAGGTTCTCACTTTAAACTGTGTAGTCGTGCTCTGGTACTGATGCGAAGGTGTGTGCTCCTTTGCTGCAATTGCCTGTGGGAACTGAGTTTCACAGATAGCTCTCAGTGAAGGTTGGAAAGTGCAATCTTAGATTCGGTCTCTCGCTCTCACACACACACACACACACTGAGTGAAAAATAGAAATAGTCCACTCTCGTAAATCTGAGTAATATTTGGCTCCATTTCCTATATATTAGACACAGTCTGTCTGTCATGTGTGCCTCTAGAGAATCTAAAGATTGCACCCCACACACATACACACTGGGATACACAGTGGCACTGGGATAGTGTCAGGGGCTTAGAGCAGGAAGCAGAGGCTCACAGATGACTTTGGTGAATGTCCCCCCCCCCCCCCCCCTCCCCCACAAA
>VUQR01017232.1:35636-68733 GCA_015108515.1 Hemichromis elongatus
GTGGGGGGGGCAAAAAAAGCATAGGTATATTACTACTGCTGTAAAACAATCAGTGAAGCTCACTTCTATCCAGTGATGACAGGGATACTCAGGTGAGTTGTTGATACTTTTTTGACAGTAAGTGCTGCTGTTTTTGCCACCATTAGCCTCTGCTAGTTAAACGTTCCCTGAAGTGGATTTTACATTTGTGGATATTTTTTTTAATTAAATTTTCATATTATGTTAAAATGTAATCAAGCTGTTTATCATATGCGAGCCTAAAATTAGCTGGCATAATGTTAGCTTATAACCAGCTGTTGTTCTTGTTTAACTGGCTTGATATCAAGTGTGCAGAGACAGAATGGTTGCTAATCTAGTGGCAGTAAGCAACTGCAACAACATTGGGTGTAATGTGTACTTGGCCGATCTCTACCACATAAATAAAACAAGATTTGGTTAATTACCGCAGAAATAATGCTCACCAAATTCAAGACAATTGGGAAACATGGCAACTTCCACAAACCCATTCATATGTATTTTTAATTGATTAATTATTCAGGTTGCTGAGAATGTATGAGGTTGTGGGAAGGTTTAGTTACACAATAATCAATGTATATTTATGAGCACAGCATTTTTTCTATAAAAAAAAACCTTTAAAAAATGACAGACTGTACCTTTAATATTTCATATTAAAAAAATAATTAAAGCCATTATGTATTAAAACTTTAAACTTATGAGAGAAATATTAAAGAAAGCAGAAACTGAGTCAATATTTGGACTTTTAGATTAAGCTGCTTTTGGGAAACACTGCATTTATCAGAATGCAACACAGCAACAACCGTTGTTAGATTCCCCCCCCCATCTATAAAAGTCATCTCATAGAAATCACAGAATGTTATGGCCCTCGTTTATAAAAGTTGGTTTTGTTGTGCTCCTGTTCCCCTATTTCCATCTTCGTTCCCTTTTCTCTGTCCTAATATTAAATGTCAGGTTACAGTGTTACATCTAATTACTTCCCATTTTGCTTTTTTTCTTAGCTTTTTGAGGTTTTTACTTCCTGCCTCCCACCTGTGTTTATCTTGTCTTATCTTCCAGGCTGTTTTCAGTGGCTTCCTATTTTGAGTTAGGTTGCTGAACATATTGCTTTCTTTAAAAAACAAAAACATTAATCCACCCTTATTTGTTTCAGTGAGATTTTCCATTGCTTGGGTCGTCCTTTGTAGAGGAGAACTCCAACTCTTAGGAATTCCCATTTCATAGCATAATCTCACAAGATTTCATTGCGTATGATACAAGAGTCAAAACATCTTTTTATCATCGTTTTTTATAGGTCTGGATTGCATTAAACAACCTTTATGAAAGTAATTATATTAAGACATTATGCACCAGTGCTTCCACTGTGTTTGCCATTTTAATTTCACACAGCAGCAGCCGACTGTTTATTCCACAGTAACTAGACAGGTTTTGTTTTTTTTAATTTTATCTTGCTCCTGAAGTTTATTTTAATTATAGTTTAAGCCAATCAGGTTAACTTAGAGGAAAATGAGCATTTTACAGGCAAAATTGGCTTTAGAAAAACAAAACAATATTAATATTTTTCATTTGAGCTTTGATTTAAAGCTCTCTAAAACTGCAAAAACTTACACCAAAGTCAGGATTTATGTTTAGAAGCAGCTATAAATTCACTACAAAAATCCTGTTATTGTGATAAAATCAGTGTGATAAAATCAGTGGTATACCAATTTTAGATCATTTTCAGACTCCACCCCTCCCTCCCCGCATCCTCTTCATCTGACTTTCTGACCTTACCCTCCTGCCCTGCTGCCCTCCTGCAGACCTGATGGAAAATCTCTTCATATGCCCTAAACTTTGACCTTTTAGCAGTTTGTAAGAAGTCAAATGCAACAGGATTGTCACAACTGATCTGATTCTTGAAGCTAAACTCAAAGATCTCCTTATATTATGGTGGCTATCAAAGGGGCGGTTGGAGGGACTGTATCTGTGCTGAGCGGCATCAGAAGGTGAACCAGCCAGATTAAACCTCAGAATAGCAGCTCAGTGTTCCTAGAATAGAGCTCATCTTCCTCCGAGACTAGCAGCTCATTACCACAGGACTGCCTCCGAGGACCCACCCCAACCACCTCACTAAACCCCCACCCAACAAAATGACCTGTTGTTGTGGGGCCCCCGCATTGTGACGCGTGTCTGCATGAATACACCTCCACCTCCCCTTCACCGCTATTATCAGTAATCTTAAGTAACTCCCATTCCTCTTACTTTTCTATTCGGCCTTTCTCTCTATTAGGATAGCTGCCACCCTTATCTCAGACACATGACTCTTCTGTCTTTCAGCAGAATCCCCGACAACCACACACACACTCCCCTCCTTTGCCTCCGCTCCCCTCTGTCCCTTTGCAGGGTGGCTCTTGTCGACACCTTTCCTGATTTGGAAGCTTTTGATGAGAATTCCCCACCTCAATCTCTTCTGTTTCCCTACTTAACCCTCCCAGGGGCTCCTTGGATCTGCACACACTGACGCAGACACACACTAAAACGACTGGATCATGCCCAGTGCGTTGGCACGTACTGGAACATGAGCGTGCACACACACTTCGTTATAGCCTTAATGAGGTCTCATCATGTCTTTTACTCCCTCTCTCTCTGTCCTCTTCCCTCTCCCTCTTCTCTTAGCCCAGTGTCATAATTTTTATTCTGCTGCTCTACTGAGATGTCAAATTAAAACATTAGCTGAGACAACCATTTGAGCTCCTGAAAGAATTTAAATTAACATAACAAACTGGGTACTCTTTTGTCAGACTCACAGACTTTTCAAAGACAAACAAACTCTGGCAGACTGACTCGCTCTCTCTATGAATGCAAACTATGTTATTTTATGTCTGGTTTGCCCCAACGTTTGTGCAAGGACACACATTAACAAGGGTGTGAGTGTGAGTCTGGGCAACCCTCCTGGATATAGATGATGGGAGCAGTAATAAAGGGCATCCCTATGAAGGAAAGGGCCATGATGCGGAGGAGAATGCCTCATCATGAAGAAGTGGTTTTTTTCATGATTGAAATGAAGGCCTTGGCATAAAAAAAGCACATTACAAGCATCATGGGTCACACCTGCCATCCGCTGATTCTCAGTGTCATTATTTGAACAGCCATGGACATTAGTATGTCCTCTAACTTAAGGGTTTTGGAAAAGGGTGCAAGGTAAAATAAAGCTAACAATTTCAATAACAGCTTAAAAACTAAATCACGAATTCTCCTATAACGGGAAATATGCTTTAGGTCTCTCGCCATGATTTAAATTAGCAAAATATATAAATATATAAAGCTACAGGTGGATGATCAGCTTCACTTTATGGACTGGTTTTGGTGTTGAAACCTTTAAAACTCCTGATGCAAGTACATAGAAAGATTCAGATAATGGGAGTAACTGGGAATTTTCGTATTAGTAATGTATTGGATTGAGATCTGGTAAGTATTTTTAACAGTGAATGCTGGGCCAAGAAAATATCCTCCAGGATATTATAACAGCACCAGCAGCCTGAATGGCTAAAACAAGGCAGTATGACTCCATTCTTCATGTTGTTTACACCAAATTCTGCCCTAACTGTCTGAATGTTACAGCAGAAATTGAGATCCTTCAGACCAGGCAGCATTTTTCCATCTCCTTTTGTTTAATTCCAATGAGTCCACCTGGTGTGTTTTTAGGCAGATGTACCCACAGTATCAAAGCAGGTGGTGTGTGTGTATATACAATTACAATGGTCTATGTTCATATTACATGGCATTATATGTTTCAAATAATGAGGTCGGCACCTGTGCAAGTATGAACTGTGTTCTCTAAACACAGTTTTGTGTCAATAAGAAGGGAAGTAACGAGGGAGACTGGACACGTGTGGGGCTGGGAACAGCACCAAAGCCTCAGAAAAGTTTACCTGAAGTGTAGGAAGGGTTACAATAACAGAATTAAACAGGAAATGACTTGAACAATAATATAAAAAAATTCAAAATCAAGTAAAAGTATAAGCATTTCAAGGACACTAACTGAGTGGGTGTGCATGAATAGAAACACCCAACAGAGGTAAGCTGTTTAACCTCAGGGAAATGTAAAACATTTATGCTTACCTTGCACTTTTGCCAAAACACAAATAAAAGACAGATTCTTACATGCCCTTTTCTCAGAAACTGCTGGCCTAGCACTTTGCGAAGGCTGGTTTGGTAGCTGGGCTTGTGTGATGGATAGCCTCTTGATCCTGTTCCAGGTAGAGGGATAGTCTGACTCCTCCCAGGAGACACTGAAAATATCCAAGTGGAAGCCCACTCAAATGAAACTGCACACTGGAGCTCAGAAGGTTCTGAGATGGACAAACACAGCGCTGTTAGTCCAAGCTCTTCACATCTGTCAGCAATGACTGGCTGAAACACCAGCGCAACACTCCTAATGTAAAGTTTTCTCATTAACCAGCAGTTTTCTGGTATCAAGGGAATACCGCCAGAAACTCAGTCCTTTTACTCCAACCCTATTTCCCCTTCTGTCCAAGTCCAAGTGCTGTGTTGATGAGTTTGACTGTGATGTTTATCACTTCCCAGGAGAACAAAGAGTAGATTACTCTGTCGCCCACAACTGTCCACCTTGAACGTGCTTTCTGCTAACAACCTCCCTAAAGACAATGCACGCTCACCCCAGAAAAACGACACAGTTAAAAAAATTCCCAAGAAGATATGCACTATTACATTATTTGCAAATCCACCTTCATTTACTGTGATTAATGTAGAGGAGTTGCCTACTTAAAAAATAGAGAAAAACATTCGCTTCAATCATGATCAAGTGATCAGACCGGGGGTAAAAATACTGTGACACAAGAACAAGATATAAAGTGGTCAAATGATGGACTGAGCACGTTCTAATGAACCCAGAGAAAAAATAAAAGGAAAAAAGAGAAAGAAAGAGAAAAAGGAGGGTCACATATCATACTGGAGGCTGCAGCTAAAAACAGCCCTTTATGGATCAATACAAGAGAGCAGAACAGAAGATGGTAGAAGAAGAAAAAAGAGGCAACTCTGCATTTCCTGCCATCCACACGAGCCTCCCTCTTTTCTGAAAGATGCCTTTCTATTGATCCAACATATGATCGTGCTCTCTCTTCCTCTCAATCTGTGTGTGTGTCTGTTTTGTGAACCTAAAACTGACAACATAATCATCTGGACACGTGCCTCTGTAATGTAAATGATTTAATTTTGGGCCTAAAGGCATATATTAAAATTATGACAAGGTTAAGGTTAGCTGAGTATGATAGTATGATAAAGGTCAGAATAAACCCCTAAAGGACGAATTCAAGTCAGTGTCATCTGAAGTCACGGATACATGATTGTGTGCGTGTGAGTGAGAGAGAGAGAGCGAGAGACAGAGAGAGACAGAGAGCGAGAGAGAGAGCAGATGCTTATATCTTTCGACAAGCCTGACTCAATCAGCCTGAATCTAAAGTAAAGTGGCAGATGAAAGTCACAGAGAGGGGTCGCTGAGTGCTGAGGCACATAGTACCAAAGCTCTGCTGACTCACTAACTGCAGAGCTCCAAACATCTGGCAATAACATTAGAGCAAAAACTGTGAGCCTCGAGTTCCATGGCATGAATGTCCATGGCTGAACAGCTGCATGTAAGCATTACATTCCCAAGCACAACGTATCGGATGAAGTGGTGCAAAACATGCTGCCCCTGGACTCTGGATCAGAGGAAACTTGTTCTGTGGAGTGACGAATTATGCTTCTCTCTCTGGCAGTCTGATAGACAAGTTTGTGTTTGGTGAATACCAGGAGAACAGGGTCTGCCTGATTGTACTGTGCCAGCTGTAAAGCTTGAGGTGTGGGGTTGCCTTGAGCCAACACCACAAAATCAATATTTATTCCCACCCAATTTGGATAATTCTGTGCTTCTAACTTTGTGGGAACAGTTTGAGAAAGACCATTTTTTGTTTCTGACTGTGCCCTGGTGCACAATGCAAGGTTCATAAAGGAATGGTTGGATGATTTTAGTGTGGAAGAACTGGACTGACCAAATGCTCTTTTGGGTAAATGGCCAAACTTCCAAGAGACACACTCCAAAATCTTGCAGAAAGCATTCATACTAGAGTAAAAGTGGTTATGCCTACAAAGGGGAAACCAACTCTGTATTAATGCCTATGGATTTAGAAAGGGGTGTAATTAAAGCTCCCATAGCTGTAATATGTAGATGTTCCAATACTTTTTAACCACAGGTAAGTGGGAGAGTCTCTCCCTACAAGGTGGAGACACTAAGCACACAAAAAAACAAACCTGTCATTTATTTTAAGTCATGTTAAACTTGGCTTGTTGGCCTTTTTACAGAAAAGCAGATGAGGAGATGAGTTCTTCTGCGATGAGAGATAACTCGTGACTCCAGGCAAAAGTGCTAATGGATTTAGCACAGTGAGTGCCTTCACAGTGGAGAGCATTTGCATGCTGGAGTGAATTGTAGTGTAAGTTAGATTTACTGTATTCTTATATTTTCCACCCACCTACTGTTCAGAACATACAACAAAGGAAACAAACAAAAAAACAATAAAAATTAAATATAACCACAAAAAAAAATAAGTTGATAGTAAATAAACATCAATCAGGCACAAGATTATGACCACCAGCCCAATGTTGTGTTGGTCCCCCTTATTCTGCCGAAACAGCCCTGATTCGTCAAAGCATGGACTCCACCTATCACCTGAAGGTGTGCTGTGGTATCTGGCACCGAGATGTTAGCAACGGATCCTTTAAGTCTTGTAAGTTCTGAGGTGCGGTCTCCATGGATTGGACTTGTTTGTCCAGCACAGCCCACATATGCTCGATTGGACTGAGATATGGGGAATCTGAAGGTCGAGTCAACACCTCAAACTCGTTGGTGTGCTCCTCAACCATTCCTGAACTATTTTTGATGTTTTGGCAGGGTTCATTAGACAGCTAAAAGAGACTACAACCACATATAATATTGTAATAGTAAGAAAAATATTCAATGTGATTAATTTTACACTTTAAACATCTCAAAACATTTCCAAAGTGTAAAACATTTGATAATTCTCTCTTGGCCACACAGTGTTTAATGCTTTCTTAGTCCTGAGTTCTTTTGCACTGGCCATCATGTGTGGAGGAAAAGTCAAGAAACAACTGAAGAATATAGAATTAATCTTCTGAAAAACCATGAATGTGTGTACAAAACCTTATGGCAATTTATTTAACAGGGAATCTCTTAATCTGGACCATTGTCCTCTCAACTGAAGGTCATGGTCCAATCTAACGATCTTCTGGTGTGTTGGCAGGAGATACTGAACCCCAAACTGAATTGTCTGTTCATATGTATCCATGAAGGGATTTAAATGGTCAGTACTGTTCAAATACAGTACAATCACCTCCAGTCACTCCACTAACATAGCTAGAAATAGTTTGATAAAATCCACTAGACAACCCACCCAACAAACGTCCGGGGGAAAAAATCAAGTTACTAAATGTTCAATTAAGTATAATGTACAAACTCTACATAAGCTGACTCTGTATCCATAACTCTAAAACTGATTTGCTGTAACTTTCACATCAAAGCCATCTGTAATTTAAATGCTCAAACTTGTAACTACTTTGTAGGCCTGCCAGCTAAATGTAGGAGTAGTGCAGAGTGGTTTTTCTGTGTTGTGTCAGATTCAAGCACTCTCAGAAGTGCTCTCCAGCTGCGTTCAGCACAGGCACTCTATTTATAAAAAGTGCATTGAGGCGTGGGAGGAGAGCATTATGCTGTGTCAATATTTCAGATGGTATAAACCTCGACGATGTGTTACTCAAGTAAGCGAGTGGAGTGGAGATGCCTGTGTGTCTGGCTACACACAAGGACATACACGCACACAGTGGCCTGGCCTATAATCGTCCCTATTTAAATTGCTAATTTGCTCTCTCCCGCAGGTGCCTAACTGTGTTTGAAACTAAATTGCTCGTCATAGCAGGTCAATCTGAGCCTAATGAATTCAGCTGTTCTCCCATTACACTTATTGACGCTGAATGGCGGACGACAGGTGCGCTGAGGACTCAAGGGCTTGAAAGCAAAGCCTGCAGCCTCTTCTTGCCTTCTCAGTGGGTGCAGATGAAGTTCCCCATCAGGCTGTGAATATTTAAGCATTTGGCTTGAGTTAGATTTGACCAGCGAACATCTACATTACAGTGGATATTTTACTTAGTGGTGATCACTGGTTCACAGACATCACACCGCTAATCAGACTAAGTCACCAACCCCCAGAAGCTCCACATCAGCCCTGTTCTGACTTTAAGGACAAACACGGAACAGGAGCTGCACTTACTTCATTTATGGGGATTTATGACATACTTTGCACTTTTCATGTGCATGAAAATTAGTTTAATTATGCTGGATTACAGCCATACAGTGCAGAAGCAATGTTGCTTTAGGATGGAGCTCATTTACATAAAAGTAGATCACAATGCACAGGCACATACGTATACTCCTAATTCCCATATATCATGTCGAATACAAAACACCAGATTTAGCAAAGTGGATGTTAAATATAAATATAAACATATGCTTTAGGACAATATTTCTGTGGTTTATCAAGTTTTACTTCTAGGTTAAAACACCTGTGCACAATCAAACTCCCAGACTAGACACAGGCTGTACTTTTTGTTTACAGGTGACTGGCATAATACATTTTAGCTCAAGTATTGTTGCAAAAAGTCTATTATGTACACTTTAGAATTTAGAAAAATGTTCTCCGAGCCATTCAAAACAGTTCATCATAACTATGATTGAGCTTAATTGTTCTCCAGTCACATCCAATACGACAAACTGGGCGGACAGAGGAGGACATCGCAGAAAAATGATCAAACTATTTTCTCTACGGTTCTAGCTCCTTCCATAAAATCCTTCACACATGCAGGAAGAGAGAACAGAAGAAAATGAAAAGTGACAAGCAAAGCTGAGGTGAATGATGTAAATGTTGCTCATTGTGTTTCAGAGAAACGCAGTAAGAGGCCTCACTCATAAGTGGCAGATTTAGAGCTCAGCAGCAGCTGTGATGTAATACCAAATGCATGGCTATAAATTAGCTGATGCACACATATGTGTGTGAAAGCATCAATAGAGAGCAGCAGATCAAGCATATGAAGCATGGAGCTCACTGCAATCATACAATAGTAAGCAAGGAGCGATAACACTCCCCATCGCCAATAGAAAAAGTACTGGTGGTTGCCAGCACTACTCCTCGGACTCCTGGTAGATATACGTATGGTAAAAATCCTACATGTCTTCCTTCTTCTCCCTTCAGAAAACTTGACCTCTGATCTTAACTTTGAGGTCGAGGTCACCAGGATTCGAACTTGTCTGAGATATTCAGTAGATGTACCTATGGCATGAATTTCAAAATCCTACACTGTGTCGTTCCCAAAGGACGTAATTCACAAATTCAGGTGTCCACCCTGGCCGCCAACCCGCCCAGTGGTATACAACAGCATCCCATCAGCCGTTTCTTACATTTTTCTCCTGGTTTGGAGTTATTTTCCACTCTCTGGTGCATGCGCTGTCAGACCAGCCCGTCCGACACCATTAACCATGTCACGTTCAAAGTCACTTCAATTACATTTCTTCCCCATTCTGATGATCGGTTTGAGTTTCAGCAGGTCACCTCCATAAGAAAAATATAAATTAATGGCTTTGACTTAATCTTCACTGGTCTGATATGAAGAGTTTTAAAAAAGCCCCGACTCTGACCTTAAAGCAGAACTAAAAGACAAGGAGAATAAATATTAGCTCGCTCCTCCCTCTGTAAATGTTGAATCCATAACCTATAAGATGTTCTCATTTCTTTTTGTAATTTAAAAACACATTTAGGGGTTTTTTTGCTGCAGACTCGATCTGGTATGAGCAGCAGCTCATGCTGACAGCTCATGATATCCGTTTTTGTGCTGAAGCATAACAGACATTACTGAGTCTTTCTATTTTATCTTCGCTCCTGTACCACTAAAATTTGTCTCCCGTTTTTATTCCATAACTGTTGCTGTTGCTAGATTTATAAAGGCCCCTTTTACTCCCAGAACTGAAGCCTTGCTGTGTATATTCCAAAACAGGATTAACATTACATCTCAGCAGACACAGGAGAGTATTTTATGTTCTAAATGACAACCACCCTCCGTTTTGTTTTTTGCTTCTTTTTTGTGAGGCTGCATTCCTCTTTTATGGTTCACAGGTTGAAATATATCACCGTCTCGGGAAAATGAAGTTAATCTAAAAATGTGGATTATGTAAGGGGAGTCTTAGCTTGAGCTAATCCTCTCCTGTCTGACTGCCACCCTGTTGCGTGATGGCTCGGTTATTGTGGAGATGATGCGGTGTCAGGTGAATGTTGTTATGTTGTTGTCCAAAAAGAAACAGGAATATTGCCTTTGCAACATCTTTAGCTTCACATTCAATGAACCTTAAAAAAAAGTTTGCATTTACACTGATTTACATAAAAAATAAATGATGGCAATACTTAAGTAGATATGTGAGCAACCCAATAGCATTTAGCACAACATGAAGAGCTATTATTTCAAGTGTTTTTCCCATCTTCTGTTTGCACATAGATAGATGAGCTAAATTCTCTCTTTCTGACAAACTAAATGTACACGTTGACATGTTCACTGCACTTTTACAGCTGGGGGAAATGAGCAGGTTTACTACTGATGCAATGCATCTGATTTATTGTTGCTTTTAAATAGTGCTTGTGTTTATTTTGTTGTTGTTGTTGTGTAGAGGGGGTAGATTAGTCTTATCGCAAGTGGTATCTGATAATGAGATAATTGGGCCTTTCTCCACCTGCCCACCTCCGCTCGCTTTCTCTCTCAGTATTCGCCTCGTCCCCTGCCGACCACTCCCTGTCCACATCTGATGGACTGCACAGGCACAACTAACAACCGATTGGCTGCAGGGGGAATTCTCATGCAAAAGACTAGTTAATTATGCTAAGCCAAGAAAGTGATAAGGAGGCGGTTTTAAAAATTTAAAACCTCCTAAGACACACAGATACACACTGAGGCAGTGTGGTTTAAAGAGAGGAAGAAAGTGAGGCTGTTTCATCAGAATAAGCAAATGTGGGAAGAGCAGGAAACAGAGAAGGGTTATAATTAGGAGATTCCCCTTTTCTCATAAACTTCAACCTCAGTTATTTAAAAGTTCAGTGTTAAATTCTCCCTTTTCTATCTCAGTTTCAGAATAGCATCATAAACATTAAATTCAAAAATTCCACTAAATTCTCTGGATGTCGGTCCTTTCCTCCCCCCACTCGGCTTTCAGTTCCTCCTCTGTTGCTGGTACTCTGCTGGCCTTTCCCCTCTCCTCTTGTTAGCTTATGTCTGTGGGCGGATAACACTGCTTCACTGATCCACAACTCATGAAACACCACTCTTTTTTTTCCTCCTCTTTTTCATCTCTGTCCAAAACTATCTGAGATTTAGATCATTTGTGCAGCAAACACATTAAATTACAGCCCAGAGTTTTTCCATCTTTGCATTTTAGAGGAGCAGCATCCAGTATACTTTTAGCATCATTCCTCCTCGCAGATAGATTCAAAAGTTATTTTATTTTTTATGATCAGCAGCCAAACACCACATTTAAACTATTTAGAAAACTACATCAGAATCTGGGTGCTTCTTGTTCTTGTTGATGGATTTTGTGCATGTTGTTCTAAATCATAAAAAAAAGGGTTTTGGGTTTGTTTGTTTTTACCATTCCACTATTTCCAACAATCAAATCTGTTAAACTCAGTGAAAGTCCAAAAGCTGCCTGTGCAGTTCTGCAAAAACACTGGAAGCATGAGAACCTGCTGGTGCAGTTCTGCCTGCAGTTCTGCCTGCCAACACGATCTGCAATGTGCTTTCCTGCAGGATACTGAACAGACGCGAAGGGAGAGCTTGATCATCAGGAGCATCTCCCTACATCCCACTTGCTTGTCTTTTTGCTTTATTTCAGACATGCTCTGCTCCAGATATGTTTTGCCAGCTGCTGAGAGGTGAGGCATACTACTCACCTCCAAGGACTCAGAAACCCGAGAGTTGGCTTCGCCCAAAGAAAGAAATTTATCCTTGCACCTCATCAGAATGAGTTTCAGGGTTCAGAACTAACCACAGATGGAAGGAGAGAAGTCAAAAAAGCTAGAAAAGCATCATTCTGCTAATGATTTCTGTGCCTGCTTCAGTTCTTGGTGTGTAGATTTGTGCCAAATATATCGCCTGTGCTAAATATCTGCATCTGCAAATGCAGCATGCAGAATGTGCCTCATTTCAGTACAGCAAAACTTAAGTTACATAACTTTGCTTCACTGACTTTAACAGTAACTTACCTTCCAGATCAAATTCAGAATTCAGAAAATGAAATGATATGTGAATGTTGCAGTTGTTTTTAGAAGCTAACAGTATGGTCGGGCCGAGAAATGAAGACCCCCCCTCTGAAGAAGTGACAGAGAAAATGAGAAAAAGGGAGAGTGAGGTGGGATGGGATGGAGTAACAGTGGTGGAGGAAAGAGGAGAGATGGAGTATCTGTGGGAGTATAATTAACTCCATGGTCTGGCTCTCTGCAGGCCTGCGGCATACTGCTCTGAAATGCTGATTCAGTACACAGATAGACAGAATAGCACGGGAGGGAGAAAGGGGTGAGGAGAGGGAGGCAATAAGAGCAAAAGAGAGTAAAGGAGTTAGGGATGGGGTGTTGGATTGAGCATTAAAGAAGAAATTAGGGAGTAGATGGTTCAGTGGAGTAAAAAGTCACCAAAATTGAAAGTAAATAGCCAAATGGCTAAAACAGTTTAACTAAGAGACTAATATCTGTCTAAGATTCACTGAGCTGTGTGCAAATGTATACTTCATAATCTGAAGCAGGTTATCTGCAGTCAGTACTTGACTTTATGAAGTGCTGAACATTTGCAGATACTTCAGAAACAGCAGGGCAAACCCTCAGCTTCACGACAACAGCGACACCTAGAGGCGCCAGTGCAAATGTGACCTGGACTGAACCCATGCTGATGCAGTTAACCCCTCAGTGCACATTAGATCCCGTTGTATTCATTCCTCCTAAAATAAACAGACACAAGCAAATAAAGTTGACAAACTGAGAACTCCCAGGATCACAGAACCATGCTGCGTGCTGACTCAACGTCACTGAGGTTAGTCACAGTTAAAGGTAGTCAGTCTGTCACCAGGCAGGCGGGCAGAGGCTGCTCACATCTATAATGCATCAGTTGAGTGTCAGGTAAACTAGAGACAAGGACAAAACAATGGAGGGAATGAACACTTGAGACTGATCACTGGATGGACTTTTTTCTGTTTGTTTTAACAAAATAATCAATTAATAATCAAATAATCAATTCTGACTTAGCGCGTCAATATTCATTGTTGATTTTCTGCAGGTAGGTTCATTTAGTTTGAACTATAAACCTTAAAATAATTCAAACAATGACAACATTGTTCTGGATATTAAAGCATGCTCCTGTAACAAGTACATTGTTCTGGAAAAAAAAATACAGATGTGATCAATATTTTTAGCATCACACACACAGTAAGAGCAGTCCCAAAGCTCTGCACAAAGACTGCATGCATCTATGTATGCCACGCACAAACAGACTTCTTGGATCCAGAAGGAATATATTGTCATATATCATCGGTACGTCGTCTTCTGGTCATGCAATTCAGAATTCAGGGTCGTGTGAGGCTGCTGACTATCCCAGCTGACATCACCAGTCTGTCCCAGGGCTAAAACAGAGACAGACAACCATTCATGCTCACATTCACACCTAGGGCCAGTTTACCCCATGCATGTCTTTGGACTGTGAGAAGAGGCTTTAGTATCCACAGGAAATCCACTCCATATAGAATAGAATGCCTTTATTGTCACTATACAGTTGTACAATGAGATACAGAATATGCTATGACATATATTTTATTATTATTCAGTGTTTGTATTTATGTGTATACATATTACCTTTTTTCTGTTTCTGTATTATTAATACTTAGAACAGAAATAACATTGTTAAAGAGTCCTTCAGATATTATTTGACTTTTTGAGTCATTCTGCTCACAAACAAACCAAAGTAATGTTGCTATTTAGTCTCAACTTTTATTGCTTCACTGTTAAATCAAATAAAAACATTATACAGAAAACCAATTGTGTTCTCTTTGTATTCAAGGCATTGGCATGCAGATTAAACATGCTGATGACACATGGCTTAACTTTGAACTTGAATCATTCAAAATGTGAAGCAAAATCTTCCCGTTGCTACTTGGACACTTACATTCTCTATTTTCTTATAGGACACAACAAAAACTAAAGTGCATTACTTTGAAAAAGCACATCAGACTATTAATTCTGCTTTGCTGAACAGAATACTTTCAGCAAACATACGCTCAATAATATCAACTATTACCCTAATAATAGAGACGTAGAGGAAGCTGATATTTTACTGATATTTTCAGTAGTGTTAAACTTTAAGAAAAAAATTAAAAATCCTACACATTCAACCCTGAAAAAGCAGCTTTCACCAAAACGTCAAGCTTAAATGAACATTTGGTCTCAATAAGAAGCTGTTTGATTAAAGAGTTTTCAACCAAGACTTAATTTAAGTTCTAGAAATACAGCAGAGGTTTGCACTCAGGAAGGACAGGCGGTGCTTCCACAATTCACCCATGTCCAGTTTCTTGACTCTGTGTGTCCGAGGTGGGTTCAGGTTGATTATTGTCACTTGGCAGATAGCCCCAAGCCCTGAGCAGAGCCAAACGCTGGGCAGGAGGCGTGGAGAAATAATCCCTCTGTTTCTGAGAGTAGGTCTGGACGGGACTGATAATGTCCCGGTAGCGCCAATCCTGATGAGACAGGATGGTGGGAAAATTCCATTATACACTAATCTGGCACACTGAAACTTTCCCAAATATTGGAAAATAAAATGCATCTTTAGAAACTAACCAACAATACGAAACTCATTTGTATCGTCATGAAATAGGAAAGAGGACAACAACATAGGTCTTCTCCCACCTCACCCCTCCAGCGCAGACAGACTAAATCTTCTCAGACACAATCCCACAGAACAAAACCTTCATCACAGAACACGAAACAGTTTGTGGTGTCTATCTATGGTTTGTGTGAGCTGCAGGTTTTATGACTAAAAGATGTTACCTGCCAGTGAAAGTTAAAAGCCTCTAGCAGCTTTATCCTGCCCTCTCTGGATGGCACACAGTCAGGAGGAACGGGCTGCACCAGCTCAGAGCCCACCGTGACATCTCCAAACACCAACAGAGCTCGGATGGCAAACCAGCCGCCAAACCGCGGATGCACACACACTCCAAACATTTTCTGAAAGCAAAAGGATCAAAGGGTCACAGCAGACAAGAAAGGCAAAGACTGCCTCTTAAAAAAGTACCAAAGGAGCAAACAAGAACATGATTACTTTTTCAGCCCAGGGCTGCTCCGTCACATCAGCCTTTTGGTAGTAAAAAGCCGCTCCAGATACGTGAGCTGCCGTCTGGGCCAAGAACTTGGGCTTCCTGCTGGGCAGTAGCTCATAGTCGTACCTCACATCCACCTTCTCTCCTGGAAAACACTGCAGGGCAGGAACAGGTAAGAAAAATATTTAAAAAGTTCATGAATATGATTACAGTTGCAATCTAAATAGAGTTAGCCATCATGATGATGCTGTGAGACTGTCAGAGGCTTTCCCATTAAGGTTCATATGCTACAGGCTTCTGGTAAACTTTACGCTGTTTAAACTGTATGCACACACAAACTGAAAGCTCACCCACCCAGTGTAAGGTTTATGCCACAAGTGCCCTAAATTAGCACGACTGGTAATAACCTAAATATTTCCATAACAGTTGTAAACCAGGATGCACAAGCGCCTTAATCAAAATGATATTTTTAGTGCTAAAATATAATTGTTCTTGTTATCCATTTTTGAATAAGATGCTAAATTATTATTATTTTTAATGAACAGAAAAGTTACGTTTTTGCAATTGAATGTCACACTTAATGTTATGATTAATTTCTGACTTTGAGTTTGTTATTTGTCTAATAAATAACAATATAAATTTTTAATTTTAAACAGGTTTTTGAGAGATTTCAAAAATATTTTGTTTTCCTGTTTTTATGAGAGGTGGTCTAATAAATCAGCATTATTCAGTCAATACATAGAATGTGCCTTTTTAACAGTTTTGACACAAATGGAACCTCTTCCATAATTACTTCATTATTTTAAAATTCAGAATGTCTCTCAGACAAAGTGTCTGGATTTTGTAATAATAGATGAAAAGTCATTCATTGCCATCTGTGTGTGTGTGTGTGTATATATAGACAGATCATAGTATGAAAGCTTGTTTCAGCACTAAAAATAAGATTTTTTTTATCCATAAATCAACAGAGGTATGTAAATTTTGGGCTTATTATTTAAAATTTATTTATTTGAATATTTTCCTCAAGTTTGAGTTGCTCTCTCAGAGGTGCAAGTTCTTAAGGCGACATTTCAAGATACTTAACTCAAAATGTGCTATTAACCAAAAATTTCAGTTACTGATTGCAAAAAAAAAAAGGATGTGCAGGTCGGCAAAAGGATGGCCTTTGTGCAGTCGCAGAAACAAGCTTCCATAACCAGAACCTATTAAGTGAATCTGATAAGAAACAGGGTGACAAAAAGTGCATCCTTGGTGGATAACAGCTATATAGATTTATATTAAATTTATATTAAATGAAGCAAACCACTTTTTTATTAGTTTCAGTTCTACTTTTAGGTTTTCCTTTATTCAGTAATTTGTGGCATTTTTCAGGAGGAAGGAAAAAGATTTAAAAACAGTGTAATATCAGAACACAGCTATACAAACAAAGACCTCCTGGTTTCAATGCAGATGTGCATCTGGGCTCTGCACTACAAAGAAGGTTCAGCATACCCTGTGTATCTTTCCGTTGTCTGGACCCACTTAACCTAACAGCAGCAATCAGACTGAGTGGTCACAAAAAAAGCCGCTTATCACCTCAAAAATTAACTCAGGGTTTATCAATCCAGCTACGACCACATTCGCATGAAAGGAGCGGTGCTGCCAGCATTTGACAAATCACAAACATGGATAAGTGTGCTGGCAGCTGCAGACAAATCAGTGGTATGAGTGTGGACGCTACTGACAAGTTTCAGATCCGCCAACAGTCCGAGGGATCAACTGACTGACCAGTAGGTGATAATTTCACACCTGTTGATCTCTAATTTGAAACATAATCTGCTTCAAAGTAGTTAAGCCTATGGTATATGTTGCCATGTACCCTGGTAAACCCTAAAATTACCTGGATAAGCCCACATCCTGCATTGTAGTACAGACCTCGGTGCCTTCCCATGCCTTCTTATTTATTTAAATAAATAAATAAGACTAAAACTAGAAATATTTCCTGTATATTTGTATATTTTATTGTGTCTTATTATTATATTTTAACATTTAGTTTTACTTTTTAATTAGTTTAAGTTAAATAAAATAACCCTGGTCACCACTCCTCCACCCTCACCTGAGAGACAGCAGAGGTGATGCATTGTCTAACACACTGGTCTATGGGATCAGAAAGCCCCTGGTAGCACCTCTGCTCCAGGAAAGGCAGAAAAGCCTTTTCAAACATGGCAGGAGTGCTGAGCACCACCATAGCCAGGGTGTCATCTGGATAAGACAGGTGCAGGGTGGGAGGTAGCACAGAGTTGTACCAGCCAATCTGTAAACAGAGGGACATGTAAGAACCAAACATGTGCTAGTTACTCCATCACAAACCATCAGATTTGGCTTAAAAATTAAAATCCGAGGAAGAGACAAAAGAACAGAAACTAAATTATCCATGCACATACCCTTTAAGGCAAGAAAGATTTAACCAACACATATAAAAAAAATAGTTCTACGATCATAGTTTTCACTTGTAAATTACTGTAAATGGGTACAGCAGTCCCTATTTAATATAAAATTATACAAACTGTGCCATTATACCTTTAACGGGTAAACTTCAAATCCCAGATTTGTTAAACTTTCATTTAACAGTCTTCTTACACTTTCCACGTTTACATTGGAAGCCGCCATTGTTGTGTGTCAACATTGAGCTTTGCATTGTGGGACATGGTGTTTTTTGGCCAATCAGCGTCCTAGATAAAGAACTCTTAGCTTCGGGGTATATTTGAGCTGTTTTTCTGCTTGATTGTTTTTTTGCTAACTATAATACATTTAGGATACATGGTATTTTACTAGGTGAGTGCACTTCGAGGCTAATTGTAAATTTTGCGACTAAAAACAAAAACGCATTTTTTTTGGACTACAATACCCAGAAGGCATGTGCCTTACGTCATACGTAATCACGTTATTGTCATGGGCTCCTGGATTTAAAAGTGGTGTCGCAAGGTTTTCTGCGAGTATCTCGATTAGCGGTAGGAAAATATATTTATTAAGGTTTCAGAGATAGCATTACAAACAAGAAAGTAAACTCTATCGTTTGTTTTCGAATGGAAAAAAAAAAGCCGAGAGGAAAAAAATGTCGTAAATCGCGGCTAACGTCTAACATTAGCGGTATTAACTGTAAAAATTGGCCTTTAACAGTTGATGTGTCTTAACATGGTTGTCACAACTATCTCGGGAAATGTTTGCTGTGCCCAGAGCTTCTTTCAACCTTCGGTTCCTAGCAGCGGGACAGAGATATGCTCAATAGTGCCTAGCGGACTTGCAGATCACTTTAATAGGCCCATTACTTTATCGACCTACAAACCGTGGTGCGAAAGAAACATAAAATATTAGGGAACCACATTGATTAACCTGTGTGCAATCCCTTTTAATTATAATTAGCATCGTAGCAATAAGGAAATACCTGAAATTGAATCCCGGATTCATCATTTTGTCATAACGACATTTGTGGCATCTCCTGATCATCTGTGGTCCCAGGTGCAGAGAGGTTAACTGAGTGTGTCGGACTGGAAAAGAACAAAAAAGAAAACGGCACATTTTTCGTGTTTTTTTCCATAAATTAAAGTGACTTAAACCTCAGAGAATTGAGGAAATATTCTTATATCTGCTGCTTTACTACAAGGGAATATATCGTTTCTCATTAATTAACAACTTTATTGTAGGAAAATGTCATTTAAAATATTTTAAACTTGTCCATGCAGTCATTGGCAGGAGTAACCTTATCTTCCCACATCATCCAGCAGGAGCACACCAGAGTGTTTGTGTGCTGGGGCCTCCTCCTGGTGAACACGACCAAAACACCTTAGTTAGTGATCATCCTCGTCAGATGCCCGAATCCACTCATCTGGCCTTTTTGATGTTGAGGATCATCCCCTCAAACTTCTTATTTATAAAATAGTCAGAAATATTAGAAAAATGCACAAACTTCAGCTAAGTCTGTGTGGCGTGGGTGTGGTCTCTGGCCGGCTGCAGGGGAGGGCTGAACAGGTGTGCTGGGATGTGAATGTGATTGTGACTCTTTATATGTTCACAGTGACAGGTGGAGAAGGGAGATAGATGTGACAGCGGTGCGAGAGTGTCTGTGTCCCATAAAAACCACAGTAAAGAGTGTTTCAACAAAGAAGTGCTGTCACCACGTCAGTGTCTTGTATGTGTGCCAGGGTCCAACTCAGTCATGTAATAAGACTCTTAATTTTAACTACATGAGAACCAGTTGTGTTTACATTTGTAGTGGTTCTCAGCAGGCCTGTTTGGAAAAATCCTGCTCCCTTTTTAATCTGAAAATATGCTAATACGCTGTCATATCGTGACATCCCAGGTTACATTTTCCTTTGTGGCAGCTCATCGTTGTAACTAAAAACGTGCAAATGCACAGGCCTGCTGTAATTTAATCTCCTTTAAAGTGTAGGCTCTTAACTCCGCTGATACCTCACCTACCAGGAATAACACGTGTCTAAGGTTGTGTCATTGTTGTCTAGGGATTTTTGATGTAGCTTTAATCTATGTCAGGGCAGAAAGCGTTGTCTTTGATGCTCCTCATGGATTGATAGTCAGTTAAGCAACAATAATAATGAATATTTAAATTTGACAACCTCCCTTTTTGCATTCTCTTTGTAGTTCGAATGAGACATGAACTGGGACAATCAGCTGAACTCCATTCTGTCTGTAGCAGATGGCAGTGTTGCAAAGATGAGGGTGAGTACATTTAAATACTTTTATTTCGACCTGTCCGTTTACACTGAAGCAGTTTTTTTTATACATCACTCTGACCAGTAGTTATGTGAAGCAAAAACAAAGTTCACATCACACAACATTCGCAATCAATCGCTGACAATAAAAAAGGCTCCTTTTTGAAATTTACATAAATAAAGGTGTGTATCAAAGCACAGTAGCGTCTGCAAAACTTGTCAAAAACATCTTTTTATTTTATATTTTTCACATGCTTGTCTACAACTAATTGTTTGATAAGCTCTGGCATCAATAACGGGAACCTTCTCTGATGCCATGTGATCAGTTCCCATAGTGATCTGTAGATGGCAGCAGTGCTCTATTAAAGTTAAACAGTCATTTAATTTAAGACAGTGCAGAGATATCAGACTTTGGGAAGTACCCTTTGCATGTAAAAAAAAACAAACCAAACAATTCTATCTCTAACAGGAGAGGTTGACGCCAACGGGGAAATTCTTCAAAGGAGGCGAAGGTGAGTGTAGCATTTTAAGTTTCTCAATATGACTAAAAGGGGGAATTAACCATAACCCTTTATGTTAAGCTGACTTCCTTTCTTTCAGAGTTAACTAAATAGTGTGGGTGCAACAGTTGTTTGAACCATGTAAGTGAGCTGATTCCCACTCTTCCTTTTCAGATTTGTTTCCAGTGCGTGAGAGAGTTTGTGATTCAGATTCAGACCCTCCCGCTCTTCCTCCTCGAGCCCCACTTCTCCGACAGAGTTCCCCAACTTTCAGTCCTGCTGTGCAGCGAGCAGACTTAGCTTCTGTCCAGTCACAGCTTCAGATACAGAGCCAGGTGTGTTTATTTGTTTAACACTGAGAGCTAAATAGCAATATATTTTTAGTATTTATCACATTGTTTGATTTCAGCAGTGACACATTTTCTCTTGCCAAAATCTTTCAAAGGCGATTGATTCCCTCACCCAGAGGCTCCATGATTTGGAAAGAGAGAAGCACACTCAGCAATGTCACATCCAGGTGCTTCAAGGTAACCATTACTGTGTCATATTACCTTCTCATAAACACATCTCACTCCACTTTGTTAACTACGAGAAATGAACTGTGATCAGATTCAGAAGTGTTGAGAGTCATCATCAGATCATGTAGCATTTTAATGTAAATTAGTTATTACCACACAGGTTCTGTGTTGCTCTTCTCCATTTTAGACATTAGATATGATTAGTTTCAGATTACAGTACAAACAATACTTGCATTTTATAGTTTTTACCTACCTAATATATCCACTGGATTTATCCGTATAACAAACTGAACTGTGGTTGGCCCATAAATTAGTTATGTAACCACGAGGTGAATGTAGAATCAGCCTCATCTTCTCAAGCTTGTTTATCAAAATCTGAGGTTGAACAATTTTAAACACACTAGAAAAATAGGGAAAGATAAACTGCACGTAGCCACCAGGCGTGTCCAAAAGACATAAGTCTAGTGTTCTCCTGTTATTCAAACTATAAAGGCTCCAGTGCTTGCTGGACTTGTGGTGAAAGAACGGGAAAGAGTAGCCTCTCCATTGTCTTCATGGTACGGGAAGTGACGGTAAATGGTCTGTACGGTAAACGGTCAGCTGCCTTGCCTTGAGCACTGGCACAGGACGGTTGGAACTCTTCTGAACTAAGGTTGAAGATAGTGTGCAGAGGCGCCGCCATCTGAGATACACAGTCTTTAAATAGCCTGTGACTTACACCAGCTGCTTTCCTAGAGTGCAGCCTTCTCTGCTCTGCTTTCACCTCTTTCACAGCTGAGGAGAAGCAGGTACAGAAGGTGCTGCAACTGTAGTGTGAGGATAGTGGTGAAGGTGGTGGAGATGCTAGACCGGCAGAGGTGGGAGAGTGCCAAGTTCAAACCAGTTATAAAACAGGTTAAACTCATTTTCTATGTCCACCTGTCCTGGAGGCTGGCTTCTCTTCCTCTTGAAGACAGTCATGGTGTTCATTCTCCCACACATATCTTTGATGGTGTTGCACGGAAGTTTCCCTTCCAGCTTCCTGTTATTGTCTCTCTTTACCTGTTAAAACTGCCTCTCAGGTTTTGCTTCCTTTTTGTGGTTTAGTAGGCACTTGATACTGCTAGTAATCGAAGCAAACAGGAAACAGTTCTTTCTAGGACAGCAAAATCCCTGCAGAGGTTTATGTAGTCAGTTCTCTTTAACATTCTCTGTATGTACATATTGGGGAAAAAAACCCACCCTGAGACAGTGTAGCTGAAGTCCAACATTGTGACTCACACAGATTACTTTGTACACATGGTGACATTACTTGACATTTTGACCTTGTTTAATATAATCATCAGCTTCTGTAACATTACATAACTGACAGAAAGGAGGAAAAGAGTAATATGCTGTTCCTTAAAAACTTGAAGGTGCTTCAAGTTTTAGTTTACACTAAATACAGTTCGACCCACTTCCACTCTACACTAACAGGTTCAGTTAGCGGTCTCAGGAGAGATGCGGAAAAAGTGAGCCAATTGCTAAATGCCTGCAGCTACAGGAAGCAAGTGGATTTACAGGAAAATATGGTCTCAATTTTGTGAGTCATCAGCACTTACAACACCGCTTGAAAGAGATGAGTCCTAGCAAACTTTATTTGTTATTAGCGCACCACTATTTTCTCTACTCACTATCCACCCTTTCTCTCTACAGCCTGGAAAACTGCTAAGTGTATTCAGCCAGAATGGATTCATTAATAATTGAAGATATCGATGAATTATTCTGGTTTGTCCGGAAGGGTAATGGAAGGAGCTGTGAAGCAGGGAAAAAAAATCTGTTGGTCCTAGATATCTATCTTCTTTTCCAGATGAGGTTCACAGGCTGCGTGAGGAGTTGAGAGAGAGGGATAGACAAAGGGACGAATCGAGCAGAGGACAAAGCCCAGGAGCAGAGAGAAGGATGGAGCAGTGGAGAAGGGAAGTTGGACGTGAGCTGAACAGTCTAAGGGGACACATCACCCGAGCTACGTCGCTAGGCAACCTGGAGGAGAGGTGCATTAGGGGTGGAGCTGGGGGAGGTGGCTGGAGATTAAAATGATGATAGGTCCAACCCTAAATTGACATTAAAATGTTTACATCTCTCAATAAGAGATGGCTATTACAGAATTTTGTGAGTGTCATTTACTTTCTCTTTTTCCCAGTTTCAGCTCAAAGCTCCGCAGAGAGGAGCTGGAACTGCTGCGCAGAGAGTTGGACCAACTAAAAACACGGCTAAGTGAGTCACACAAACGCACACATGCACACAAATCATGCCCTTGCATTCATTCAGCAGGACTGCACATGTCCTTTTCTACTGTTGGTCTGCTAAGGAAAAGCAAGAACCATCTTGCTTGCAACATCTGCTCTTTCTTTAACCCTTAAAAGGGAGGCAGGAGGAGGACATGTTTCTCCAGCAGGCACAGGCCAGGGAGACCAGGAGACTGTACGAACACAGCTGCAAGGTACACATTGTAACTCACAGCCAGTGTTTGCTTGTGGGTTTGTGGTTTTTATTCTTTCAGATGCTTAACTTTTCTCTGTGTGATTTAATCAGACTCTGGAGGAGCTGAGAGACAGCTACAGAATTCACAACACTGATCTGACAAAGACGGTCGTACAGTATTCTCACACACAGCAAGAGGTTCGCCAGATCAGGTATGTATGTGACCATGTACAGTCTGTGTGTATCTTGGTTTTTTTTCTTGTCTTGTATTACATATGTTACCATAAATCACTTATACCAGATCAACTGTGTCAGAACTGAAGGATGAGGTCAGAAGTCTTGTTCTCCGAGGATGTGAACCAACATCACCTCTGCCGTCAGCACACACATCAAGTAAGTGTCAACCATTCTGTTCTTGTTGATCACAGATGCAATGCATAATAAACCATGTTTGGGTTTGGGGTTTTTTTTTCTTGTTTTGCTGTTTGATTTAGGGACTTCTCCACTCCGACCCTCTCACAGCCATAAGAGAGTGGTTAAAGTTGAGGAGGCAGACTCTGACTCAGAAGACCTTAGCCCGACCCCGAGCCTGGCGGAGGTCAGCTCAGATGATCTCTCGTGGCTAGAAGACCCTGGTAAGAATTTATCCTTTTGGAATAAAAAAATGCACTCAAGCACAGCGGCCTAGTGTACACTCACACTAATACAGCATGTGTGCATGATAGTATTTTCACAAATCAACCTTTGGTGCAAACACAACACCAAAGGCATGTACTGACAGTTAAACCACCTGTCATATCAACAAAACGTTACACAGGAAAGCAGATGGGAACAACCCGACGGCATTTTTAACAAGATGAGACTAGTCGTTCCCTCTCCCACCACTCCCCCACACATCTGGCTCAACCTTTAGTCTTATTCAACCCAGTAGGTGTGACTCCGTGCAGAGAGCATACTACAGTCTGTGCCAATTCAGCTTATAGTCAAATAAGCCTTTTCAGACATCACTCCTTTCTGTTGATCTGACAGCAAATCTAAATCACGTGATCTGTTAAAGTCAAAGCTGCAGTCTTACTGGTTTGGAGCTTGTTTTGGTATAATTGTCAATACAAGGCTGAACTGCACACAGTCATATCAACAGATAATCACTTACAATAGACTTGACTTGTATCTTTGTGAGTTGCTCACCTCATTGGCTTAAACACCAATTTTTCGTAGAATGTATAATTTAGTTTTTGTCAGCAACTCTGTTTCTAATTCACAGAAAGATTAATCCATTTATAATGGTGTATTTTTCCAATCTCATTCCCAAATCTTTGTCAGAGCTTGCATGCAAGGGGCAGGGGGCAGCACGTTCACATCCTGCAGCACGCACGCATGCACACACACACACACACACACACACGCTTTATTATCGGCAATAATAGATAGACCCAAACATTCAAATATATGGTTGAACTATATATTTGCTTATTTTTTTGTATACATAATAAATATTGCTTTCTCTGTTGCTGTTGTGTATGTCTGCTCTGAAGCATAAGGGATATTAGCATAAATATAGCCTATACCTGAAAGACTGCATGAATACACTTTAATAGCCAGCAATAAATAACCCTAATTCAAAAAATTGGGACAGTGTGAAAAAGCAGGGGAAAAATCGAATGTAATGACTTCCAAATCTCATAAAGCCATGTTTTATTCACAGTATAACATGGAAAACGTAAAATGGTTAAACTGAGAAAATGTAGCATTTTAAGACAAAAAAGGGTCATTTTGAATTTAATGGCATCATGTCCCAGAAAAGTTGGAACAGGGCCATGTTTCCCACTCTATACATCTCCTCTGCAACAGCCAATAAACATCTGGAAACCGAGTAGAGGAATGTTGCCTCGTTCTTGTCTGATAATAGTCCATGCTCTTCTTTGTTGTATTTTTCATTTCATGATGCTCCAAACCTGTATATGCCTTTGAGTACTGACGTTGCCTTTTCAGATGTGCAAGCTGCCAGTAGCATAGACAGTAATGCACCCGTCAGAGATGCAAGATGAGCACTGATAACAAGCGAGAGGATCCCGGCATGCATGTTTTCCCAAAAGATTTTCAAATTTGGATTCATGTGGCCAGAGAATAGTTTCCACTGTCCCAGAGAAGATTGTGGGGTTTCTGGATCATGTTCACATGATAGGGTTTCTTCTCTGCATAACAGAGCTTTGACCTGCTTTTGTGGATGGCATGGGGAAGTTCCATGACAGAATCATGCCTCATTTTAACTCAGTGTAATCTAAGAGCCCATAGATCATGGACTTTCAGTATTGATTTTCTGCCTTGGAACTTGCCCACAGAGATTTCTCAAGTTTCTGTGAATGTGTTGATAATATTATGTACTGCAGATGATGAGACACTCAAAGTCGTTGATATTTTATATTGAGGAATATTAAATTGTTTACTCCTGAGAAACTGACTCTCTAATATGCTCTTTTATACGATAATATTACTCACCTGTTGCCAGTTAACATAACTAGTTTGAAAATGTACCTCTAATTTCTTTTTTTGTTAAGTACTACTTATTACTACCTACTTACTACCGTTTGCTGCACCGTCCCAACTTTTTCACATGTATTTCTACCATTAAATTCAAAGTTAGTTAATATTTTTCACAGAATACTAAAATATCAAAATTTTAATTTTTTTATGTTTTTTTATGTTCTATTGTAAATAAAAAATGCGATTGTATGGATCTCATGGAGTTGAATGAGATTTGTAAATCATTAATCTGTTTTTCTTTACATTTAACACAGTGTCTCAATTTTTTGGGAATGGCTCGGACCATGCCTGAAAAGGACTTTAAAGTAATAGATTGACTTGTCAGGAAATAAAATATGCTTTTAAGTTTCTTTCCAAGAGTTAAAAAAAACATACCTCTACAACGTCTGCCTTGTATTTCCTAGCTCTTCTGCTTTCAAAGGCTTTGCTAGAGATGAGTTCTGCCAACATCTTGAAGTTGATATTTCATTATGATTTTAAAATGTAGTTTGTCTGTATTATAAAACTACAACTAGTTATGATTTTGTAAAAAATTAACTATAAGCATGTTAATGTTATAGAAAATATATTACTTGAATACAGCACCTCATTTACAGTCTTTATGCTAAGCTAACCAAATCCTTGTGTAGCTTCGTCTTACATGAACCATGACCAGTGAAGAGTTGCACAGAAGAAGGCACAGAATAGTTTTAAAAAGCGACACGATTAAACAAAAACTTTGAAATTAGATATAAAATATACACAAGTATATAATTTGCTGGTGATAGCGAGTGTAGCATGTCACTGTCAGCAGGCTGGTAGTCCTTCTGTGTTCTTCCGTCTGCAGAAAAAACACCAAAGCTCTCATTTCCTCTCCAACGGCCTCTGCAAAGCCGGTCATTTCTCTGGGAAATTTAGTACTCTGTGTGCCTGTGTGAGCTCATGCACTGCCGCCCCTGAGACTTACTGTAACAGAGGGTTGACGTTCCCGGAAGAGATTACCATCACTGCTCTAAATGTTTCCCAGAGTGATTTGGGAACATCAAGCCAGGATAATTTGACGATTGCATCCACACGCACTTGCACATGCACTCATGCCAGTGCACGGTTGTTAAGGAAAAACATTTGAATTTTTTCCAACCTAATCCCAGATGGTGCCACAGCAATGAGGTACTCGCGTACACCAAATTAACTGCTCCTCTCTGCTCTTAATGTCTGCCAGCTCTTCATCAGAAGCCCAGAGCACGTCTGAGTATTCAGTCCAGGCGGAGTGACTTTGCTGGTCCTGGATCAGATGTGGATGGTGATGACAGCGATGGTGATGACAGCGATGATAATGACGATGATGATGATCTCGAAGATGATGTGAATGCAGATTTGGGATCTGACCTAAGCCTTGATGAGCTCTGACCTTTATGTGTTGTGAGTTTTTTGGAAAAGGTGAAGGCCGCGGAAACATCCAGCGAGAAAAAGAAAGCAGACGGCGTTGTTGCTTCGTCATTGTGGACCGTGATGAGAAAATAAATATGAGATACAACTTGATAAATTCATAAAGGAGTATCGATTGTACATAAAGGAAAACAAATAATTACATCAGTTTACCTAATGCTGTTATTTCTGTTGCTTTAGAGGGGAACTTTATTTGAATGCAGTTTTTTAACAGAAGTGTTGGACTCAGGACAGATCACTAGTATGAAGCTATTTTAAATGTTTTTTTAACTGGTCTCGTTCGAATCGCCCACTCTCCTTGTTTGTTTGTTTAGCACTCATCATCAAAGCATTTTTTCTCTACTGAGTCTATTTAGTGTTATCAGGTACAGTTTAGGATTGTAAAATCTTCCATTCCCACATGCACAGACTGAAAGGATGCTGGGAACCGCTTGAGGTGAAAGCTAGCTGTTTAAATAGTTCTTTGTATGACCTTTGATATAAAACCTTTTTTTTCCCTTCATTGTGGAGCTTTGTGCCAGTATAGAGGCACTTTTGTGAGGTGCATTATTTTCTAGTGTGAGGCACTAAAAGAATAAGAAGTTTTAATTGTTGCCACACCCTCTGCCCGCACGTTGCGCACTACTGGCAGAAAATTATGGGTCCTACTGGAGTTAAGGATAGAACTGCTGCAATTGGTCTGCTAAACCACAAAGTTTTGCTTTAGGCATGACAAAATTAAAAATAGTTATGTTTAGGTTTGCTATGATTACAGATTGTTGGGGTTAGGTGAAACGTTGATGTGGTTAAGGTTTGGGCTGGACTCTCATCTTTGCCCATAGCGACAGTGGGATGCATAATGAGACATAACTAATCACTTGGCTTTGAAGAGCACACCACTGGTTTGCAAGCTTAGAGCCCCGTGATATGCACAGATCGAGTTAAGTTGGTATTTTATAACTGTGACTTGGATCACTTTATAGATGGTGATGTATCAGGTGGGAAGAGCTGCAACCACTCTTGGGTTTAAAGTTATGGTGAATGTCATGGCTGTGTATCAAAAGTAACTGTAAGTCTTCACTGTGCAACTGTAATGGATATTTAATGGATTTTCCATTCTGCCGTAATGCACTCTTCAGTCCAGAAGCAATCTGATGAGGGATCGGATTTTAGTTCTTGGTAACTGAAGTGAAGTTAAATAGGAATCAAAAGCCATTATCAAGGCGCCGATCGCTTCGATCTCTCTATATACCCACAACTCAGCGAGGCAGTTGAAGGTCCCTTTATTGCTACAGTGTCTGACATGAATCACACTGCGCCAGGCTACGTGTCAAGCTGTTAAATATTTCAGCTTCCAGACACCCCCCCATCAAGAATCCCAGACCACAGTGCAGAGCTGCAGGGAGCTGACAGCCAGGTTAGCTATTCAGTGGGGTGCATGCATTCAGGCTTCAACTGTATTGACCAGATACACATTGTCCACCTCACTAACAAGACAGATTGTCTTATTAGTCTGTAGTGTGTAACACAATACCTTCTACAAAAAAACCCAGAGCAAAGGGGATTTGTCACAATCCACTGTAACACTATCCTTATATAGCTGTTAATTTTGTCGTGTAAGACATTTAATGAAGGAAAGACTCATCTATTTGTTATTGTGTCCACATAACGGCTGATGAATCAGACCCTTTTACTGACATTTTATGGTGTTTGCCAAGTATCGTGCAGTTTGGGCTGCAGTAAAGCAGAGCACTGATACATTTAAGATCTATAAAAGAAGCGTTTTATGTTTGTCTCCAAAAATAAAAGTCTTTTTTTAAAAGACTTGTTTTCCATTGTGATTTCTTTGGTGCTGAAGGGACACGTTGGAACAACATTCCCCAAAAATGCAAATTAGAGGAATGCACGGGATGTTTTCAAAGTATCTTTAATCATAAATCACCAACAGTCCAATAATTCACATCTGGCAGCAAAGCCTGAGGAAAAGCATTCAGCATTCGTTTAGCACGTACAGAAACGGACAATACAGGACTTTAAACTGATGACTGAAATGAACATTAGAGATTTATTTAAATGGTTAGACAGTAACCATTACTCTCACATGAACACCCAATAAAGGAATGAGTTTTGGAGGACTGATGAACATTAGAAGTGTAGAATCTATGCCAAAGATCACTGAATCTTTTATGGCCTGACACACGTTGTTCTTTTCCTTTTATCTGTGGCACAAATACTAAACCACAAACACAGCTGTAGTTTAAATACAAAGCATGATTCAAACCAGAATTTAACTCCTATCAGTGGAAAAGTTTTTTCCTTTCTAAATAAAGAGTAGTTAAAATGTGTTTTGTGTCATTGTGGGCGATTCAGTTGTCCTGTATGTCACATTTCCACCCATTATATTTTTCCCCACTTGTGTTTTATATCCCTATTGTTTTGCTTGATGCAGATCAGTAGTATTTACAATACACAGGACAATGCAAAAAAAACTTTGTGGAAAGGCCACTAAAGCACATCAGTCTGCAACTGTCGTTGTATGAGTGCCTTACGGTGAACATGCCCGAGGCTAATCTTCAAACACAGACGACTCAAAGCAGCCACCTGGCCCTTAGAGCGTGTTTAAATGGTTACTGGGAATGCCTACTTGATCTGGAAATTAGTTTTTGTGGAATATGAATACAATATACATTAAAAGCTGTTTGTGTACTGTGTAAGGCACTCTCTCTTGGACTTAAAACACTGCACATATCAAAATAAGGCAAAAAAAAGGCAGCACAACCAATGATATAACAGAATAAAAAAGTTCAATAAAACCTCCCATGCCTCCAAAACGTCATTCATGCTCCTTTAACACACTTGCACACGTGCGCACACAAACGTTCACCCAGGTACACTGCCTATGTACACAAAAAACTTATCTTTAATACACACACAAAAAAAAACTACCTTTTTTTTTAATCTCCACTCCTGAAAAAGTAAAGTGCAACCTTGTTAACACTATAATCAGGTGGTTTGTTTTGTTTATTACTTCTCTTTAGCTTGCTGGCCTTTTATTTCCGCCAGACATTAACTGGTAAAGGAAAACTAAACCGGTGCCCCAGTAGGAGAGGCTCAGTCGATGGCCACGTCGGACGATCTTCTGCTTTAAAACAACCTCTTTTCAACTTTAGAGAAATTAAAATATATTACACAACCCCAGCAAACTTAGATGGGCTGAATAATGTAAAGTTTACAGTAATGAACAAATGAATGAGGGGATGGATGAGAAATTGGGAACATTTGTGATTACAGACAACTTTAAAAAAAAAAAAAATCCAAAAGGCAATATTATGGATACTTTCTTCATTGTCCATTGCAATTTTCAATCGGATCCTTTTGCCAATGATCTGGGTAACTTGAAGCAATGCAGAAATCTGCTTACACCTACCCAGGGTTCTTTCTGTTTGGTGCAGATTAAGGAAGATAGACCAACTTCACAAACCACAGTGGCCTGATTCCGGATTGGACGAGGGTATTTGGACATCTTATTGTGCCTTCATCAGTAGCTGTACATGGACAAAGGTGTGTCCTCCATATCGTCCTACAAGATAAAGAGAATGACATAAATGCTTACACCTATGTTTACACAGTCATATTCGCACTTGCGCCCTTTCTTTATACAATACAGATTGACTTTAATATTGGCTCATATTATTAACACTCCTGTCTGAGGGACTATTGGACTTTGGGAGGCAATATAGAACAAGAAGCATTGAGATAAACTGCGAAAAGGGGGTCTTGGGCAGCAGAAGAAGGAGACCAAAGCCCTGGGGTAGGGGGGTGTATACATGCACATATAGCCTGCCATGATTTAAGCCTAAGTATCAGAGGAGAGACAGAAGAACCAAAGGTGAAGACTGTGCAAAGAAGCCCAAGAGACAGAATATTGCAGAAGGGTTGAAGGTGCATGCCAGTGCAGCTCACACTGAGAAACATAGCCAAGTGTCTGGGATTGTGCACAGGAACATCTGTGCCCAGAATGTCCAATGAGGCACATCCCAAAGTGGTTGAGAGCAAGAGAGCAAATGTTCTGTAAGACTTCAAGTTCTGGACAGACAAGCTGATGCAAGCTGGCTACAGGAGATTCAAGGCACAACGTGTGGTTTTCAAAAACGTAAAGCTCTAGAAATAACCCTCAAACTCACAGGCCTCTATTAGAAGCTCGTTGTGATCGTGTGTGAAACGTTGTGATCTTTAACTATATTAGGAAGAGCAGCAGCAGAAGTAAATCTCCAGTCAGGCCAAATGAAAACTGGAACTACGAGTGCATAACACATCTGTTCTTAACAACATCTGACAGGCTGAATATTTTCCAGTGTTGCCGGGATATGATGCGTGAGCTCACCATAGGTAGCTCCTGCAGCCTGCGGAACTCCGGCCGGTTGCCTCTTCGGCGCAGTTTGAGGAAGAGGAGCAGAGTGATGATGACAGCAGCAATGATGAAGGCTGACACCAGACCAGCCAGGAGGGGGTCTAATCCAGGAGTTGTCTCTACACAAGAAACACCACAGACACATCAGCTGGGGCCATTTTTCTATATGCTGAGTAAACATGCTGGCAATGCAGCGTTTAGGGAGGATTTGACTAAACACTAAAAATATACAACTTCTTAAGCAGTCATTTCAAGTTGGGGTTAGAGCTAAATATAGACACCCCATGAGCCTGCTGAGTGTTCATCATGAAGCTCAGGACAGAAGTGTCAAACAGGATGTTTAAACTTGCCAGAACGATACTTACGATGACCAAGTGAAACCAGCAAGTCATTTTATTATTAAAGTATCATTTTAAGACCTTTTCAAACTAAACTAGAGCAGTTTATACAGCACATGAAGTGCGTTTCCATTTTCTTTCAGGTTATTGTTTAATTTCAAAGACTAGCCTGACCTTTTGTATGTTGCTTCTTTCCGCTAAGTATTTCTGCGCAGGAGGATTTCAGATCTGCGTTTCTGGCAGTGCATCTCTGTATATGAATGTTGCTATGGAAGACTGTTTTGTAAATTTAGCAGTTTTTTTAATATCCTTTGGTCAAAAGTAACAACAACCACAGAGCCATGAATGCTTGCTGTTCCTGTGGCTTATGGAAAGAGGCAAGGTGCCAAGCACCTAATAAAACCACACAGAGTGAGACAAGCACAAAGAATTTTACACTTAAACTATAGTTAAGCAGCCTTGACAACTGAGAAAAGTTCATCAGTTGTTAATTTCTTTGCATCTATAGTCTGGTAAAAGTACTTTCAGCGTGTTTAAATGAATGGTTTCTAAACTCTGTGTGGACTGTATGGATACAGAGAGAGAAACTGTTCGCATAGAAATCATTTAGTAAATAAAGAGACAGACAAAAAGGAGAAAAACTGAAATCTTGAGGCTGGAGTCCCATGACTGCCTCTGTCCCTTTCTCAAACAAACCCATGATTGTGGAGTGCTTGGTGGTGACAGTGCTTGTAGAAGATGTAAACGGGGGGAGGGGGGGGGGGGGTTTGTGTC
>VUQR01017232.1:79556-92770 GCA_015108515.1 Hemichromis elongatus
TGGGAGAGGGGAGGGGGGGGGGGGGGGAAAAGGGGGGGGGGGGGGGGTAAACAACTCCCTCTGAGCAAGCACTAGGCAACAGTGGATAGGATAAACTCACTATGGGTGAAACCTATGACAGACCCAGGCTCAAGAGGGGGCAGTCAACTGCCAAGACTGGCTGGGGATGAGGGTGAAAGAAGAGAGAGAGGGGAGGGAGAAGAGAGGTGAAAATTAAGATGGAACAGAGGTGGAGGAAGAAGAGGTTACATCAGGTGAGGAAGGAGTAGTGTCCCTCCTGTGGAAGAAACAGAAGCATTTTTTCTTCTTTTCCAGTTGCTTTTCCACAAGCACTTTTTTCTCTAGGATGAGGTTCTCAACTCATCGATTGTTTCTGCATTTTCCCTTTCAAGTTTCTTCCATCTCTTCTCCACTTTTTCTAATTTGGCTTTTTGTTCTTCAATCTTTTCTTTCAGTTCTTTAGATGTTGCCTCCTGTATTTGCTTCGCCTCGTGCATCTCTGTATAACTCTGTAGTACTTTCTTGTGCATGTCTTCCAACTGCTGACTTCTCCTCTGGATTTCTTGAAGTGTACCACTGCAGGTCTTCATGTGTTTTCTCTTGTTGGTGCTTTTGCTCCTGCATTTCCGTGTTTTTGCACTTCATGTTGTTAGAAAGTTCTTTGAGTTCTGTGTTTCTTTTCAGGATTTCATTGATGCTACTCTGCATCTCTGGGCATTGTTTTTGCAGTTTTTCCCTTTCTCCTTCCAGTTTAGTTGTTTTGTACTTCATTTGATTACAAAATTCTTGCAGTTTTGCATTTTTCCTCTCAAAGTTCTGGAGAATCTGTTTTTCATATCTGCCTGTGGTCCTCGTCAGTTCGTCTGCATTACTCTGCGTTATTCTGCATCGTCCTGTGTAACTCAGTGTTTCACCGCGTCTCTCTGCCCTGCCTTTCTGTGAGTTCCCGAGTGTCCTTATGTTTTCAGGTTTGTTTATCAGTTTTCCCAGTTTAGGTTTATGTTCAGTTCTTCCCTCGCCTTTGTTACTTCCCTACACTGTAAATAAATACACTCGCATCTCCACCACTGTCTGCATCTTGGATCCTTCTTCTCAACACCACACGACTGCTGCCCCAGCCGTGACAATATCAGTTTTATATTTGCAGTATAAATATAAAAAGAGTAGGGGTGGGCGCTAGCTTCAAAATTGTTATCAGAGATTTTCTTTTTAATGAAAATCCTCTATTTCAAGAAAACTAGCAATAATAGTATATATCCACTGAGATAGAAAACAATACCGTAATATTTTATTTATGCTTGCAGTTTGCAGGTGCAACTAAATTATGGGCATTTTTCATCCTTCTCTTCCTATCAGCGTTTTTGTAGCTGATGACACATTTCCTAACTTTCAGTGTGAAACAAGGTGCCAGCAGCAACAGAATTATAGGTCAAAAGTACCCAAAGTAGTGTTTTCCCTGGAAATTTTAAGTTAAAGGATAAAGCAACTGCTTAACACTTTAGTTTAAAAAATGATTAATGAAATGTAACTGTGTAACTCATCAGCAGTCTGCACAGTATCGTCACATATTACAACTAAAGAATGTTTTGTACTTGTTGTACTATTTTATCATAGTTTATAGTTTATATTTTATTTATTTATATAGCACATTGAACCACAACAGGAACGTTGAACAATGTGCTGTACAAGAACACAAAATACCCAGCAAAACAACTTATAATATTGATACCAAACATCAAATATGAATTAACAAATAACTCTCATGCTGTATGAAAAGCCAGTAAATACAAATGTGTTTTAAAATAAGATTTAAAAAGATTGACAGTAGGAGCCTGGGTTCAGTTTTTACCCAGGTGCTTAAAGCCCTTCTTTACTCTCGTGTAACACCAACAGTAATTTCCTACAACTGTTTCCTGTTCCTGTCAGTCAAACGAACAGGCAACCAACATCTTCTATAAACAGGAATAATTTCAGTTTATCGGATTAGAAATCATCTAACCTAGCGTTGGTATTACACTGCTGTTTAGTGTCACGCTAATCTCAGTGTCACCAAAATATCCGCCCTGCATGTCAAACAATGAGAGAACTTGAAACAGTAACATAACTTAGCGGCTTATGTTAGTTAGTGCTAACGTTTTGTTTGCTGGCTAACATTGCTATATTATAGTCCCAGTTAATTGACTGTGAAAAGCTTTATTTAAAAAATAACTTTACAATTTCTCAGCCATTCAGTTAAATGTAAACTGTAGATGCTGTATCAGTCATAAGGTGTGCTCGGATCATTTTTGGATCTTCTCCACACAGTTCTTGGACTACATAACACTGTATATAACACTCTCCTATCACTCTCAGTATTTGCCCTATTCAGTATTGCACTGTTCGACTCTCTCTCTGTGTATTGAATTTATTTTGTGTACTATTGCATTTATTTATTCTTATTAGGGCCCAAGCACTCAAATTGTGCCCTATTGGAATTACTTTGTTTATTATTATAATTCAGGCAAAGCAAGTGGCTTATTGAGGGCTTTAACATGCTCAAAATCTAATTAAACTTTGCAACTTGTCAGTTCAGGTGAAAAAATATGTATTTAAATGCTTTCACATATAGGTGGTGCAAAATGGATTTAGACCATTTTAGGTCTTTAGACCGATAGTTTTAGCTACATGAATGATATTTTGCACACATTGGGGATCGCGCCACCTAGTGGGAACAGAAAATGTCATGTTTTACACTTTGGGGTATAGAATAGAGGTGGGTGACCCCAGGAGCCTCAAATTTGTCCAGGAAAGCCTTAAGGAGTTGGTCTTGGATTATATTGAAAACTGTGAGATTTTGCGAAAAGGGCGTGACCCCAGCAGCATGGTGAACATTAATGTCTCACCACGAAGAATGAAATTGCTATAACTTAAAGAAATCCAGTCCGATCGCTACCAAACTCCATTACCATGCTGACAGACCCACCCTAAACCGACTGACGGGATAAGTAAACGGGGCCACCCAGTGGGAACCGGACATGTCATGTCTTTTACTTTGATGTACTACTCCTCACAGGTTGATCAGATCTACTTGGAAAGCAGTGAGAATAAACATCAATCCCTCATGCAGCTTTAATTATTATTATTAGTAGCAGTAGTAATAGTAATAGTAGTATTGGTAGTATGTGTGCATAGATCTGTATTCCGTCACTGGGAATCTATCTAGGGAGGTAACTGTTGCATTTAATGTTAATGGCTTCAAAAGGGCAACTCTGGACAATTTATATAATTTAGCCTTGTGATGTTGCAAACAGTTGAGTAACACTGATTATATATAACTAACTAATAGATTAAAATAGCAAACTTTAGTCATTGCTGTAATATAAATATATTCAGTGCATTTAGTATTATGGGAATTTTACTAAATCGCTGTTTCATTTGCCTTGTTCATTGGTTACGCTGCGATTACGATTTCTCCCAACAACACGTGAACGTAGCAAAGGCTGCTGGTGACGGAGCAGAGGCAGAAGAGCGGCAGGGAGCTGCCAGCATCGTCTCAGACCGTCGCAGGACAGAAAGGTGTGAAAATACTGGTCCATTTTACTGGTCAAATAGACTGTCGGTAACACACTGAGATTAGATTGTTTTGATAAAACTGTCACTCTGAAAATACCAGCGCCGCCAGCGTTCGATTTGACACTAGGGTTGCGTCAAGTTACATTGCTACGTTAGCTATTTTCGTGCTAGCACAGTGACGCTAGCAATCGCTGTAGTATCAGATAGTGGAGGTTAGCGACAGCTAGAAGAGCTAACGTTAGCTTGCCGGTTAGCCCCTCATGTCATCCTTAAGACTACAATTAGTCATATCGTGAAGCTAACCTACACATGCTCATTGCTGTTGCGGAATTATTATGAAAATTACACAATTTGCGGGGGGAAGTTTAACGATGGCTGCTGCTAAATGTGTAGCTCCTCTTTGATCATTTGACAGCTCCGTGTCAGCGGAGATATGGAGACACCGGGGAGAATAGCAGCCACACCGGACGCCCTGGACTTTACGGTGGAAAACGTGGAGACGGTAAGTTTTTGGAGCAGTCAGCTCAAGAGGAAAAGCAAGGGCTGTGTTTAAGATAAGACGGGCGACTTAAGGGGGAAAGAAAGAAGGACGCTTCGTGTGCCTTGTAGCCCGCTGTAATTACGTTGGTTGAGACTTTTTATTGCAATCCTGTTTTATTTAGGGGGACGTGATTTTGCTGACCTCACCTAATTTAGCCTCTACTAAATGCTATGTTTTGAAAGAATATTCAAGTGGTAACAGGTTGTAGCAGGCACATTCTCCTAAGTGCGTTTCGAGGTTTTGTTTATCTTTGTCAGATTGCTTATATTTAGCTGTATATAAGTGTGTGGGTGTGTGTACGAGTGTGTGTACGCGCGTGTGCATGGCAGTGTTTGCAGTCAGGTTGCTGTGATAAATCTCCCTCCTTGGTGGCCGCTGACAGGGGCACAAGGGGATGGGTGGGGAGGCGGTGGAGAGTGTGTGTATGAGAGAAAGAAAGGTTCTCCTGTGGTGGAGGAGAGCTGATGTGATAAAACTGATAGAGGGATGAGGTGAAGGAGGGAGGGGTCCATGTCGATAACGGTGCCAGTAAAGAAAGAGGAGGGGGTGAGAGGAGGTTGGCGATGCGACAGAAATGATTAGAAGCAGGTTTAAAGGAGAGAGGCAGATTCCTGTGGGGAAAATGCCTGGATGGATAGATAGATGGTGTGGTGTAATAAAAGCACAAGGAAGAATAACAAACACTGTGCATGGTCCTCTTCTGTCTTGGGATAATCTATTTTAATTTATTCACGTGGAAAGCGTGTATTGTTTTATTGGCACAAGAGAGAAAAAGATATTCCATTCCATGGAATTACGTTATCTAGATTTAAAGTTAAGACTAACATATATATAATATGCACTCGTTAAAATGTAATTAAAATAACTTGGAGCATGGAGGTAAACTGTTAGATCAAGTAAACTAAGTCCAAATGCTCAGATATTGTCATCACATTGTTCTGTCTTTAATTTGGGTTTGCAATATTGAAGTGAAAACTTGCTTACCAAAAACCCCACGCAAGCAAAAACAATGCCTGATATTAAAAGAAATAGCGTGAAGCACATGCACTACATTCAGCTTCACTGACTTATTTTACTGTCTGAATCAGGTAGTAGTGTCAGAGTACTAATCATTCAGTAAATAATAGTTTTTAAAACATGTTTAAGAGCATTTCTGTAATGTCTTTGCAAATAACAAAATGTCATGTGTGGGTAGTGTTTAAGAATTTAAGGTGGTTATTCAGATTGTGTGACAGCTTGCTCCAGCATTCAGTCTGTTCCAAGTCGTACAGCACTATCTGTAATCTCATGAACTAATATAGCATGGCACATAGCATCTGAAGTATAATTTCCCATAAAAAAAAATTAGCAGTTTTGTATTTATAGTGCAGTGGCATTTCAAAACTAATGAGATATTGTGAGTCTGAGGCTTGACTATATATAGAAAGTAATAGCTGAGATTTTTATTGTATTTTCTTAGTCATTCTTGTTAGTTTGGAGATAACACTTTGGTTATGGGATCAGTAGGATGCTAAGAGAATCGAAAGTGTCTTTAAATTTCTTTTTCTGCTTACCTAAAATGCTGTTAACATGTAAATCTGATGTTTAACTTATTGTCTAAGATGTTACTATCAGCGGTATATTACCTACTGTACAGCAGCATATGGCTTATGAATAGAAAGATAAATTGTAATTTTATTTACTGGAAAAAAGCAGATGAAATAAAGAGATTGTAGATGCAGTTTTCCCTTTTGCTGCAGTGGGTGTTGGATAGTGTGTGCTTATATTATAGATGGTGTTGGAGATGATGGTTCCTGGCCCAGTGTTTCTATGTGTTCCATAGAGCGCTCTTTGTTCAGTCTCAGCTCTGTGAAACAAAGTGTCACACTGTCAGGATCTTTGTGTGCATAATAAAAGGGGTTCAAACACTGCCGTACATTTCCACCCAACTATAATTATCTTTGGAGTCACTATGTGCCAAGAAAGTGATTTTTTTTTTTTTTTTTTTGAGAAAATTCAGAGCGCCACAGTGGGTTTTTAGGATTTTGCCATTTTTCTGTTCTCCCCTGAGACAAACCACAGGAGAGAAGCCCGACACTGCACTGGATCAGCCCAATTCTTGCTCAAGGGAACTTTAACAGGGGTGACTTTCTGTTACTGCAACTATCTGTAATCACCCCACAGGATGCTGTGCACAGGAGACTGTCGAGGTCCATTTAGTATGGTTTAGCTCCCTGCCTCTCAGCTGGTAAAGCACCTCTGCCATTCTGTAACTGTAGGTAATTTCAGGGTGAGATCTATGTAGCAGCAGGTACAGTTTTAAGGAGTTTTATCACATTTGAAAGCCAAGGAGATGATTCACCCAGCCAGCTAACATATTATAGAACATAGCAGCTCCCTAAAATCTGTCACTGAGAAATTACACATGATGTATTAAATAGTTTTTCAGTTGTGAGAGTGTAAGAGTTTTATATATCTTCTTGTACTAATCCAATGGCAGTGTTAAATGAATAAACTGAATTACTCACTGTGAGAAATAGATTTTTTATATGTTTGAGTCTAGACATTAATAATTGGTTAATTAGCTCCTGAGATGAAGCTACAAGTTAAGTGTTCTCACCCATACCACCTCGGCATTTTGAAACAAAGAAGAGCTTTCTCTAACTTGTTACCGGCAAATTGTTGGCCAGAGAGCCTCCCTTGCATAGTGTTGTTTCCCGACACTAATAATAACCATAATTTACCAAATTAACATTATGTTTTAATCAACAGTGACAGAGAAAGTGAGCCGAGGGCTGCTTTAGCTTAGACGTCTACACAACCAGATTTCTTTTTACCAGAGAAGTCGACGTCATCTGATTATTAAAATGCATGTTTTGGTGAGTGCTCATAAATCCTAGTTCTCTATTATAGAAATTATCCAACTATATTAACATTAACTTACATGCATATAAATAAGATCAGTGCACTCCAGCCCTGACGTAGAAGTTTTAGCATCAAGTGTTTGTTGCCTCAAAACACAAAGAATTTGGTACTAAGGTAAATTTCAGTTAAAATATATATTTTCTTTTTTACCATATTCTTAAATTTACATGTTATTTTTAAGTTATTAATTGAAATTTATAAGTACTTTACTCACTCACTCTCAGAGCTGAAAGGTTTAGTATTTCTGAGTTCACACACACACAAGAGTTGTGCTGCAATGTATTACACACTGATTGTAGCTGACAGAGAGCCTGATTTAGGACTAAGTGCAGAGCAATAGATCACAGTATCATCTGTATAAAAATGAAACTTTGCTTTATTGATTTTTTTTTAACTGTTGACGTACATTTCACATCCCTCTAGGGGCCACCCGAGAGTGGCGCCGCACGTACCAGGTTAGCCTTTACTCCAAAGATTTGGGCCAGCTTATGCACTTCATTTGGTCTTGAGTTGTGGTTCCTTGCCCAGCTTGGGCGATGAGACATAAAAGTAATCATATTCCAAATAAACAAAAAAAAGAAAAAAAGAGGGAGATGCTTGAGTATCTTCTTCTTGAAAACCAATCATCTCACACCTGCTCCTGTCAATTCATGAAGGGCAATTTAGTACTCCTGGAGGCCCTTCAGACCCACACCCTTCACATCCTTGTGCCCAAATCCTTGGGTGGGCGATACTGTGACTAAGACAGATGGATCTAAGCTAAGATAAATGGCAGCAATCTTAAAAGTGAATCACGGATCACACCTTTAGTTAATTGAAATAAAATAATATTAATGAAGTTGATCACAGCATGTTATGTTGTTGAAGGTGTAATAAAATAAGATTCCAACCATGTGTTACATTGAACACTAGCACAAATCACAGTTGTCATGTCTGTTAACTAACATCAGCTCTAAATATCAGATGCATCTCTATAGGAAATAAATAATACGTCCCTCGATTCAGTAACTGCATCTCAGCAGTCCTTTAAAAAAATTTTCAGGAAAATAAATGGTTTATGGAACCAGGGATTGCATATGGAGACATTTGGTACAAGAGATTTATTTATTTAATTTTAGTGTTCAAGAGACGGAGATATAATCACGCTTGGCAACATAGTATTTTTAAATTCTGTCTTGGCTGTATACTGTAAACGGCCACCCGCGCACACAAACTATTGTTCTTTGTTCCCTCATTAATCATCATTCGTCTGCATGTCTCTGACTCTCGCAGTGTTATCATGGGTCAGTGATGTGATCATGCCTTCTTCATACACTACTGTAGCTGCTACAGTGATACTTGTGGACAGATGGCTTGGAAATACACTGAACCTGACCTGCTGTGTGTGAACATAGTGTGCAAAGATATTTCCAAAGTGTGTGTGGGGGTTTCTGCTTTTATGCCTTAAAAGCATGCTGAGGAAGAGAGATTTCTTTAGTAAAAATAAAAAGGCTGCCTTTATTTTAGATCTGCCTGCCTCTATTCTATTATTCCAAATCTGCTGCTATCCACTTTATTTTAATAAGATCATTTTTAATTTGCAATGGCTCCTGGATTTGCTTAATATTTGGTAAATTATAGCTGTAGTATTATAGGTATTTGTTTTGGTAGTGAGGATTCAGCTAGATGGTGAATCTGTCTGATGGAGGCATGTTTTTTCCCTGCATGCCCTTTCCCTTCCTTCTCCTGTATCGAAAAATAAAAAACAATGGCGAGGAGGCTAATGACCTTTGACAGTGTCTGCCAAGAGCTCGGCTTCCTCAGGAGAAGCCAGGTGGTTCAGGCAGTTTGCGACCGTCTGTAGATACAACTACCTCTGTCAACTGCAAGTAAAATTAAAAGCTGGTGTTTTTAAGGATGTGGGTTTTTTTTTTTTTATTCTTGTTCTAGGAACCAGTTAACAGTAGACAATACAGTTGTTTGAGATTTTTGAGATGTCTCGTGTGATTTATAGGAAAAGACAAGCAGTGGTTCTTTGTCAGCAGATTAAAGGAGCAAACTGAGCAGACTGTTTAGCATCGCGCGCTTTGATAATAAACCCTGGAAGGACAGAGCAGCTCAGATACAGCACTGTTCAGGATTGAATAAGGTGAAGTCTGCGATCACACAGTGGAGTTAAAAGCTGCTGTTTATGACTCGGATATCACAGCCCAGTTTACATAAACGGCACAGTGGAACTGATTAATCTCTCTTTTATACAACCAATCTTTTCTGTTTGATCTATGCCTTAATTGGTATATGAGTTAAACACGGTCCTGAGTATTCATCTATTCAGATTAGCATTAACATTTTCCTCTTGGATCAGCAGTTTGCTCTCAGCTATGTATATCCTAGTAACTGTGTAAACCTTGTAGTATTATAACTTTAACTAATATCTGTCCCTGGTAGCCAGGCTCCTTACACTCTTGCTTCTGTTAACTTTATTGAAGAGTGGTGTCTTAGCAGTTCTACCTGAATGCAGTAGTTTTTGGCAAATTCGTGCATAAATATTTGTGTTGATTGTGAGAATTGTGAAATCAGACACTTTTCTCTAGGAGTAAAGCAAATCAATCCTTCGTCCCCTGAATTATCACATTTAGATTCAGATATTGAGCACAGAGAAGCAGAGATACTCCTAGACGGGTCTGTTGTTATAGTGTTTGTGTACGATCACGAGAGAGGGAAAACGAGGTGCTGAGTGAAATGATTACACTCGGTGCTAATTGTCAATAAAATGAGATTTAAATGGTGAACAAAAACAGAACATCATTAGAAGAGAGCTGATATTCTGTTGTTGAGAAGCCACAAATAACTGAATATATGGGAAACATTGCTTATTTGCTAGATATGTTTTGATAGCTGTTCATATGCCTGGGGAACCTCCCAGGTAATGTTTTTAGGGAATCCAGTGGATAGATCTATATAAACCATGAATTACACCATGATTTGGTGATCTATATTAATATTGAAATTATTTTCCCCTCTCTAAAAGTGATAAATGTCATAAAAATCCAGTTATAGTTGGGGCCAAATTGCAAAGATGCTGCCAAATCACAGCATAACATTTATTTTTCATACGTTTTGCCATGGAGATTTTTCTACATCAGTGGTTCTCATATTTTCTAGCATGCTCCACTTGAAGTGAAGCATAGTTCATACCCCACAATTTATCTGTTGTTAACAGTAATGCAGGTTGACTTATAGTTAAAGGTTAGCACAAAAGCAACAGTAAACTGTTGTTGTCCATATTTTCCCTACAATTTGTCAGGCTTAGTTTCTCTATGTATATTTTCATGTGTCAACAGTGCTCTATAGGATATAAGTGGCTAAAAAAAGGTTTCATAGCCTGTTATCACTATTTTTCTCTGAAACTGAAGATGGATGTTAAGTATGAGCTAAGAATAAGTAAAAGCTCCTTACAGACCATACATATGGCTCCTATAGCTCTTGCTCATACATAGATGTAGAGATGCTACCTGACTGTGCAAACAGTCGGCTCATTAACAGCCAGCAGCCGTGTTCAGAGTCTCGTTTAGTGAGTGGAGACAGATAATTGCAGTGGACGATGCAGACATTTAGAGAACATCACCTGAAACTCTGCCTCTAGTCAGTACTGACTTTGTATTAATGGTCTTTTTTCAGCTTTAGTTGTATTGTTGTCCTTAGTAACCTGTCATGTTTTTGTTGCTGTATTGTTTTAATCTTTCCTTTTCTGTAACATTATAGTTTGGGGTGAAATGTAAATCCTAGAAGAAATGTTAGAAACAGAGGCATGGGAAGAAACCAGATGGACAGTTTAGGCTGGCTCGAGGAAGAAAAATATAGAGATGAACTGTCAGAGAGAAAAGAGGAGAGCATGACTGGTGGTGGAGGAAGTGATGTGAGCAGGCTTCAGGGGTAAAAGACAAGGATCAAAAGCTCACTGAATAGATTTTTTTTTTCCCTGAGACACTATGTGCTGGCAGCCAGCTGTTTCAGTTCAGTGAGCATGTATGTGCGCTTGTGTGCGAGACAGAGAGCGAAATAAAAAGCCATTTTTGCAGAGTAGTGGCCCGATATTTCGTCTAGCATTGTCAGGATTAGAGGTGTCTGTTTAATTAACACTGCATTTTCTTTTCTTGTATTGTCCTCTCTCACACTCATCCCTTATCCCTTATCATCCTCTTTCTTTGGCTCTCTCCTTGCTCTCTCTGCACTCAAGTACTCAAATTACTCAGGGCTACATTTCACAGAGTGCTGTTTTCAGGTCACTGCTTCCTCAACTGTTCAGATTTTTGAGGTAACCTGTCTATTTGGTGTTTATGTGTTGCCAAGTGAGAAAAGATTCTCATTTCTCAAGGCATCAAGGGCTTTCCAGCATACAAGCGCTCAAAGGATTGCATCTATTCGCAGTGGGTCTGTTTGTGGACACCCACTGTTGTGACTGTGGAGTGTAGTTGCAAACATTTCTCACAAGAAAGTTGTTCAGATCCTTTAAGGTTCAAGACTATGGATTGGTTTCACTGTTCAGTGTTATTCTTCTCTTTTCTTTTTCATAGGCACTCCACCAGTTGTACTATGATCCTAATATAGAAAACAAGAATCTGGCCCAGAAATGGCTAATGCAGGCTCAGGTCTCGCCTCAGGCCTGGCAGTTTTGCTGGGCCCTCCTGAGCCCAGAAAAGGTACATGGTACAAAGACTCTCACAAAGACACACATAGATAGAAAGACTAAGATATTTTATGTAATTTGCACCTATCTTTTCTTCTTTTACAGGTTCCAGAGATCCAGTACTTTGGCGCTAGTGCACTTCACACCAAGATCTCTCGGTACTGGTCAGATATCCCCACAGACCAGTATGAGTCTCTGAAGAGCCAGCTGTTCTCCCAGATTGCCTGCTTCTCCTCCGGCTCCAAGATGGTACTCACAAGGCTGTGTGTGGCATTGGCCTCTCTGGCACTCAACACCATGCCTGAGGCCTGGCCTGGCGCAGTGGCAGAGATGGTGCGAGTGTTTCAGGAGGACGGGGGAGGAGTGGACGGACGGGCACGCTGCCTTGCATTGCTGGAGCTGCTCACTGTCCTGCCTGAGGAGTTCCAGACCAGCCGCCTGCCACAGTACCGGAAAGGACAGGTATCTCTCCAGGCACCCTTTTCTCCTATCTTTGCATGCGCTGCAGGTCACCCAGATTTTTAACTCTTTTACTCATCTGTTGTTTTTGAACAACAGTTCTTTCTTTTGACTGGATTTTTTTTTTAACTATAGTGATGTTTGTGAGAAAATAATGGTTTATATTCTAAAAAGTATGGTATGAAAATGTTTTATTGCTACCAAAAAAATGTGTCTGATATATGCAGAGGTAAATACCAGACCTAAACAAAGTTTTAGCAGTATTAACCCTTTTTATCATTATCACTCTAGGTTCGGGGAGCCCTGGGCCGGGAGTGGGGGTCAGTGTGCCCCTTACTGCAACAACTACTGCGGCGGACAGACAGCCCAGGAGCCGTGAAAGCTCGTGTGCTGCGCTGCCTGTCATCGTGGGTGCTGCTAGATGTGCCCCTCAGCGAGAGCGAAGGCCTGGTGCATGACTGCTTTAGTGCCCTGCCCGACCCAGAGCTCTTCGACACAGCAGTAGAGGCAATAGTCAATGCCATCTCGCAACCCGACTCCCAAAGGTGTGTACAAATGTTTGTAAATGTGCACTTATGTTTACTTATAAAATAGGCTCATAACTATAAGATAAGATGACTTAACTATACTGCTACGCAAAAGGTTGTGAAGAACTGGTGAAAATACACTGGAGTCAAAATGAAGACAGTGGAAGAGAGAGATAAAAAAATTATTAGCTTAGGGCTGAGAGCAGACAGGGTGGGCACTGGAAGGGCACAAGGGAGGGATAGAAAGAAGGAAGGAAGGAGGGAGGGATTGATGCAGGGCAATCTGACAGCCAGGGGGAGGAGAACGGCATTTCTCGGTTGGCTGGCGTTGCTATGGTTACAGAGCTGGGGAGAGATGTCATCATGCCCCGGTTGATTCAGACATAGCAGGCACCCATTACCCCTCCCCTTAGAGACAGAAAGCGAGAGGGAGGGGGTGATGGGGCGACGCAAAGAGAAGAAAGGATGCTAAGAGACAGGGGAGGGCAAGGGAAGGTGTGAGAAGTGTGGAAGGATAAAAGGCTTCATCCTCCATACCTCTGCACGGCTACACAGACAGGCG
>VUQR01017236.1:4487-26841 GCA_015108515.1 Hemichromis elongatus
TTTTACTTGTAATGTGTGTGTAACCACTTACCATGACACACAACCTGACCTTTCTCAACAAATACCCAAGACCTCGAGACATATTTATGCATAAAATTGTAAAACTTTTAGGCATTAAAACTAAAATAATGATGCTTTAAAAACAGTGCATTTTTTTTAATATATATTTCAATCAATTTTATACACCTAAAGCTAATTGGCTGTGACCTTCCTTGGCTTTTAAGTTGATTCTTCTGGATTTACTTGTACACAGTTTTATGAAATACTTTGTAAGTTGATTGTGGTTGAAGGTAGGCTGAAGGCGAAGTTGCTACACATCTTCATTGGATTTAGATGGTATTCATGACTCCTGGTCCTCATGTGACCCTAGCCCTGTGATGCTCTGTGGATGACACAACATTTGTTGTTGTTGTCCTTTTCATTCTCTTGGGGTAGTTGCCATGTTGCAGATGAATTCATGTACATATTGTGTGATCCATTAAATTCTCACCTCCTAAAATTATTGCACCACGTTTCATTTCTGTATATTTTGCTAAAAAAAAAAGAGAAATACATGCAGCAATTCATTGAAACGAGCAAAAATATATTTTCTTGTGATTTTTTTAAAGCGGCTTTCAGAAATAATTTTCCAGGCTTCTTTTAGTGAATCAAAGCTCTTCTTTGAACGTTGGAGGCTAATCCATGACTGATGGTGTTCCAGTGTGTTTTTCTATCCAGGTATTCATGCTTCAACTGCATTGGCAGTGCGATCATTGCCACGCTAATGAATGAAGTTGTTGCCAGTCAGATGTTTTACAGATTGCATTTCATGGTGGAACAAACAGGAGCAACAGAAGTGCCTAAAGATACTATTTAAAGCTTGGTTTTTGCTAAATTTGGCTGTTATGTAGACAACAATGATTCATGCTTTGAGTTCTTGTGAACCCTTTTTTATGTTTGAATGATGCATAGGTAAGTGTTAGGTTGTGTAACAAAAAGTAACCTAAAAAAAACTCTGGTCAGGTTTGAGGAATGGACTGGAAAGCAGCCATTGTCCAAAGAAAAACTTTAAAAGAGCTTTTTTAAAATCTGGAGAATTACTGACTAGTAACTCAAGACTTTTGCACAACACTATACAGTGTCTTTATTTGCTACTTGTAATTTGCTGCTTTAAAGAGGACATGAAACACTAAAACACTATACTATAAAGGCTAACCTACATTATGGAGCCCTGCTCTCAAAAACTGGATGTAACCCCCCACCCCCCACCCCCCGTGGATACACTGATGGATGTTAGGATTTCCAATCATTTGCAGTAAGAAACACTTATGTTTGTGGTGTGATATGTATGTAGTAACCTGTTATATAGTAAGCTGTTTGGTTACGTTTGGGAAAAGACAAACTATTTTATTGCATAGCACCGATCTCTCACCTCTCATGACGTAGGCTATTACTCTGCTGAATGGTCACTAAATCAAGTTGTGACATAACATCTATTTTTGTGTGATCAATTTATTACAAAAAAAGAGAAAGGGCAGACAGAATAGGGCTTTAGTAACAAACAGGTTGATTCAAGAGGGTGATGTATTCTTTCATAGACTCCTATCCCCCCCAGGATTCACCTGTGTGGGAAAAAAGAGATGGAGGAGGGCGATATATACTACAGTATGGTCAATCTCACCTCGCTGCCTCCTCCTCCTCCTTTAGCCTGTGCGCTTCATCCTTTTTTCCCAGTATTTCTCTCATTTTTCATTCTGCTTGGCTTGTTCCATGACAGGGTGAGATAGGATGGGATGATAGCCAGCGAGGTGGTGAGGTGATGGGTTGTATTGTCAAAACCTCTCTCCCCACTCTTCCCCTCTCTCTTCCTCATCCTCCTTTCACCTGGTTCCTCTACCCTTTTTGATCTTTTGTCTTCCTCTTCATCTTTTTCCCTACAGCTACACTGTTTCCTGTCTGTCTGTTCCTTTGTTTCTCTTCTTACATCTTTCACACCTTTCTTTCCTACTTGCCCAGAGAAATGAGGAGCTTTTCTCAGGGATAGAGGGCGATAGAGAAGAGAGAGAGGGAGAGAGAATGAAAGAGGAGAGCTGCTTGTACTACCATAACATGTTACTCTGTTTCTCCTCAGTTTTCTCTAGCGCACTCTGTTTTACCTTTGAGTTGGATTTTTATCCTTCAGTCTAGGAAAACCCTTGAGTTTTCTAAATAACACTTTCCTTCTCATAAGTCTTTTTTGCTTTTTGTCTGTTCTCAAATCTTTATCTTCCACACACAAAAAAAGACTTGTCTGGGAAGTGGACTCTTCATTTTGCTCTTTCTGTACATCTCTTTCTACATCATGTTTTTGTCATTTTTTTTCTAATATTCTCACCTCAAGCCTCATTTCTGACACATTGCCACCATTTTCAGTATTTTATTATTACTGCTGACATAACCCGTGACTCTGGGTACTGTTCATAAAAATCTTTTTTGATACTTTATTTTAAGTAGTAGGTGTTGTTTTTCCACAAAAACACAGTTTTCTTTTAATACAGAGAAAGCCAAGAGTTCCTAAATGAAAAAGTTGCCCTATGGAGTTTCTTTTTAAACAAGCAAAATGTGTTTCCATTCAGTGTTTCTTGCAACACATTGTGTTTATCCTTGAGGTCAAGCAATAACTTATAATGTGTTTCCCTTATCACAACGCAATACGGCTTCTGTCATAAACTGGTTCTTGTGCTACTTTTGTATGATCTACGCACCCGATCTCTGCAACAGATTGTACAGAAGCTCAGTTATTACCTATATATTTATATTCTCCTTTACCTAAATAAAGTCTGTGCATAATTCAAGACACTTAAAAAACTCTGGAACAGATCTGATTTGAAAGGAAACAGGATTGGTAAGTTTTTTGTGGTTTTTAATGACACATTTCTGCGGGTAACACAATGTTCAGACACTTTAAGAGCAGTGAAAAACAAGGGCGACAGATTGCCTTGGACAGATTGCCTTGGACGGATCAGATGAAAAAGTACTTTTTTACTTTTCCATGAAATCTTAAACTCTGCTCACATGTTTTCAAAACAGAGAGAGTATAAGATCTCCCTTGCTGGCCGAGCATGTCAGCCCAGCCAGCAAATAAACTCATCTCCCAGCCTGATGCCACTGGCTGCTGTTGTTCGTTCATCTCTCAACTCCTCCCTCACTTCATCTTCACTCCTCTACAGCTCGTGTAAGTCCGTCAAACTGAGATAGAGGAGAAACTGATGGAGAGTTGCTTACAGACATGCCTGTCTACACAGACACGCACACACTGCATAACACCGCCTCAAGTGGGACTCCCCATATTTAGTCCTCATTTCCCACAAATTAAGCACAGAATCATTGAAAAGTAAAGTGTGTGTGATTGAGATAAAAAAGGCTTCTTGAATTCTCACCATGAGATTTACAAAGCGGTTAAGGGATCGAAGATTAACATTTCCCAGATTAGAGTAGTGCAATGCGTTATTGCGATTTAAGCTCAAACAGCATCCCGAATTGCTACCAGGACAAGCTGATGGACCCACTGACCTGGTCTCCTGCTAAGCTCAATTATGTCCGCTATCATCTGACATTCCAAATCATATTTCCATAATAGATGTGGTCTGTTTCCACATCAAAAAGTCTATTTGGCCTCTTCTGTTACATGCTTTTCTAAACATTAGGCTTCCCATCTTCAATCACTGTTCCCCAGTGTGACTACAACCTTAGAAAAGTAAAAAGCATTTTTGATATAATATTGCCATATTTTTATATCACATTTAAAAAAGCTTAACTGAAAATTTACAATTCTTTTTTTTTAATCCAAACCCTGCTGCTGTTGTATAATTCAACTCCATTGTCATACTAATCTGTCCGAGGCAATCTGTTGTCCTTTTCACTGCTCCTGTCATGATACGCTGTGTGGCAGATGGAATTGTGGACGCAATAGAGAGAACTCAGATGCAGAACTGAACTTAAAAGCAGCTTAATTGCTGGACTTACAGGACCCTGAATAAAGAGAACATAAACTATACAGATACTTGGGAATACTAGCTATAACATTACACTACACTCTACTGAACAGACCGAACACACAGCTAGAAGGATATCACATCATAGAACAGAGAAGGGCAGAGGGCTTAAATACACACATGAGGTAATCAATGGGATGGAACACACCAGGAAACACAGGTGAACTAAATCTGACTAACAAGACAGGGGAAGCAAAACTTAAGACAACGGACACAGCACAAGAGACTGTCAAAATAAGACAGGAAACAAACAAACACGGAGACAGAGACTCAGACTCATGACAAATTTGATGGAGGCAAAGAGAAAGCAAACACAGAGACGTGACGAAGGAGATAACACTCACTTGACAGAAAGACTCTACACAGACAGAGCACGGAGAAACAAGACAGACACATGGACACGACTGGAGAAACAGACATGGACCAGTAGAAATAACTAAACAGATGAGACAAGGCCAGAGACAGGAACATAGGCTGCCAAGGTAAAACAGGAAGCAGAAACTCAGACTACAAAAGTAAACAAATACAGAGCTGGAGAGTGGACACGGACAGAAAGAGAAACAAACCGATGGACGAAAGTGACTAAATTCAGGGACAAACAAAGACTAGACTACAATAGAATGGACACGAATTAGAAGTAAAAAATACAACTAAGAACTAGAAAAATAACTAAACCAGTAAAAATACTGAACACCAAAGGACTACGCAATAAAGGACTAAAGTGTAATCACCTCGGAAACCCAGAAATTGAGTCCAAATGGGATAATCCCAACACTTCTTATGTCTGAACATTTTTCCCACAGAAGTGTGACATTAAAAACCCTAAAAATGTTACAATCTTATTTCCTTTCAAACCAGTCAACAACGTTATCATTTTTAAATAGAAGTAGTAAAAACAACTCCAAAAGGACGATATTGCAATAATTTTAACTGTTTATAAAAAGAAAATGAAAGTGTTAAAATGTGTAGAAAGATAAAGACGCTGGTAAGTCTCTAGTGGAAACTCTTAACAAAATGCCAATCCCCCCAGCAGCAAGCGCCCGTGCCAAAATAAGCTACAGCTGGATGAACTTGGTATCTGTTTATGAGGGCAATTATTCTCACCCAAACTTGATGTCAGTTGAAGTAGTGCCAGATGGCTAAGATCTAGATGCCTGTATGCTTAGTTCTACTGTTGGATTGGATTTGCGCGTGTGCGCATGACTCTGTAAATAATGGTAATAAGTGATGTTTGGCCAGCACAAGGCAAATTGAGTTGACTGAACCCAATGACCATCCCAAATTCCCCTTTCATGTAACGATTCCTCAGCTGGATTTAGAGGCTGTCACCATCAATTAACTTTCCACACATCAGTCACAGCTGGAGAGGAACAAAAGGTTGACAGGAGAGCGGGGGGATGATAATGCGGTTGAGAATGAAGGATAAAAACAAGAATAAAAAGACACTGATATCTATATACGCACACACGTGTGCACACTTGAGGCGTGGTGATATAGCACCGTGGATGATGGTGGTGGTGCTGGTGGCAGCGGGGGGCGGGTTGTATAATTTGATTTGGATTTAGTGTTGCTTGGAAGAATGACACAAATTCTACAGGGATTAATCCGGCTTTAATTCAATCTGGCCGCCACAGCCTGAAATAGTCCCGCTCGAGTCCTGCTGTTCTTCTATGAAAGCACAGCTGCACCTGGCATGGGGTCCAACGGCAGCTTGTATGGTTGTGTAAATTGAAGTCTGTGATTGTGAGGAACAAGTTGATTGTGTTTAATTTTCTTTAATTTCTGTATGGATTTATTTTGTGTTTCCAAGCAGTGTGTCTATGGGTGTTGTATTGTGGCTGACAGCTTGAAACCAACAGACTTGCTGCCTGTGTTTCCACAATGTGTGCCCCTTGGCTAGTCTAAAATTCTCTTAGTCTCCTAATTGCTGTATTGTTCACATTACAAACACAACATTATTTTGTCCCATTATGTTGCCATGCTGGTTAGAGGTGTGCAACGAAACCTCACACTGACAACAAGATCACTTCTGTCAGAAAGAACAATGTGTATTGGCACTTGTGCAAAGTTTCCTGTTGTCCTCTCTTGATAATTTGCATGTTGCTTTAATCAGATTTCACTCCAAGGTGCTGAAACTACAAGTGCATGTTGTTTTTGACTATGATAAAGCAAACTGTTATAGTGTTTGCTCCAGCTTACATGATAAGAACACACTCAGATTTTTTTTTTTTTTTATGTTTTATGTTTAGAGAGGTTTGGCCATATATTAAACATATTTAAGTCAGGGAATTGCATTTGTTAGCCATATACAGTAAAGAAAGAATCATAAGTAATAAGATGCAAAATGTGCATGTGTGGGGATCTGTGTGTATGTGTAAGCATCTGTGGGCCGTGTGCTTGGCGATTCACTGTCCCACATTTTTTGGCATGTTGATATTTATTTGGCAGGAAGTATCTAGAAATAGCTTCCTAGGATAAGGATATCTGGATTTTTGAAAACTTAAAATGCTCATTGCTGGGAAAACTCTGATGCAAGCCTGAGGTGGACTTGTAGCTTGCAACAACTTAAATTTAGAAAAAGCTAATTTTGTAGTTCCTATGTCATTTTAATACTTTTCTATTTATTCCTTATGTTGCTTTGAAAAAGACTGCTGTCACAAAGGGTTTTGTTGAGCAAAAAAGGATGAAGACAATAAAGAATCTATTCTATTCTACTACAAATTACTTCTTACTTTTTTGAACAGTGCATTACGTTACTTAATTATTCCCACGGGAATAATTAATGCTAATATTTCCTGTATTACTCAGGCATTTCTCCCCAACATAGCCTGAAATGCACTGTGACATAATTAACAGTTAACAATATAAACAATATAAAATATTACTCTGGTTTCATTGCTAGCTTTTGTTAGCATGTTGTCTGTGTAGATGCTTCCAAAGAGCCCATGTTGTGTTTGTAGTATGATGCAGATGTTTGTGTTCTGGATGCAGTTTTTACTTTACCATTGTGTGCTTGTCCTTTAATGTCCTTTCATGCAATGAAAAGTTGTAGCTCACCCCCATCATTTCCCCCTCCCTGCACAAAACTGAAATCAGCTTATTGTAGCACGAGCGTGCCGGAAAACAAAGACATGTTTGATAGCTTTTCTCTTTCTATCTGCCCACCGCACAGAACTCTGAACATATACTGAAATCAGAACATTACTGCATTACCAAAACATGTAATTACAGTAATGCATTACTTTAAAATGTGTTATATAAATGACTCAAGACAAACACAAAATTTTTTATTGTTGTAAATGGTAATGGTAAATGAACTGATTCTTATATAGCAGTCTCCTAGAGTACTATATCCAACAAGCCGCATTAACCTATACACACAAGCACTGTCTATGCTTTCTAACTAACATACATTCATACTCCGATAGATGCATCGGAGAGTAAGTGGGGGTTAATATCTTGCCCAAGGATATTTGGCATGCAAACTGGGGGAAGACAAGAATCAAACCACCAACTTCCGATCAGCAGATGACCTGCTTTGCCTCACTTTCGGGGGCTGCCAAAAATTTGTAAAATTTTTAAATTTGTGGTCACTGCACTGTAGCGCATTGGTTAGTTCTGTCCCCTTACAGCACAAAGGATGAGTTCAAGCCTGGGTACTTATTGAAGTGTGCATGCTCTGTGTATGTGCTGATTTTCGCCGAGTGGTCTGATTTCCTCCCACAGTCCCTGCTACATGTAGGTTAATTAGTGATTCTACATTGGTGATAGATGCGGATGTGCTGTCGATGAAGTGGTTAATGTGCACAGAAGGTATGAGTGTGTCTGAATGGCTGAATGTGGCTGGTAATGCATCGAGTGGTCACAAAAACTTGAAAAAAGCAGTTATATAAATGATAGTCCATTTCCACTCTTTCTCTCTCTCTCTCGCTCACTCACACACACACACACACACACACACACACACAAAGTGCTATTTCCAACCATCTGCCTCATCAGTAGTGTTTGGCTTGCCGCCTATAAGCAATCTACAGCTGACCTCAGTGTTCACCTAAAGGGATGGTTATATGGTGATTTGAATCCCACATCTGATGTTACAATAAAAAAAGAAATCCCAATCATAACTACTACGGTCTCTTTACATCTGCACCTGCACTCAAAAGGCCAATGAAAATAACAAGGCTGAGCGTTTATGCTGATATGAAAGCTGATATAATTTGAATCCAGGCTGGGATAACAGCTCGGTAACAGTGATGCTTTATTGGACCAGAGGATTACGAAACAAAACACTGGAGACCTTTTTGTGATGTAATGGCACCGAGCAGAACAAATTACATACTGACCTGTGTTGTTACTCATACAGCCTTCAAAGTAATGAGGGGAAGGCTGCGCAATCATGCATTTAGATGCATATCTATTTTAGTGTAATGAATCATTATTTTGATATAATCAGACTTCTTCCTATGATGACGTTAGCATCATCTCAAAGAAGACAAATTTCTATTTCTCTTATATCTCTTATAATAAAGCACACAGCATACTGTAGCTAATAATCAGAAAATGGAGAAGTGGCTGTTGAGCATGACACTCAGATAATGAACTGGTGACAGATGGTTCAAATATGATAAGCAATGACAAGAAGAATATGATATGTAGCCTGGATACTACTGCCACTGACAAAAGACAGAAAAAAGAAAAGAATTAGACGGATCAGACAAAATATGTGATGGAAAAGAGGGTGGACTGAAGGACTGGGTTCAAAATCAATGCTGTGTGTTTTAAAACAACGGTACACACTGTAATTGATGCATGTTTGTGCAGCCATTAGTTCTTGCCTGTCAGCCAAAGGTCCTTAGATCAAAACTGCCACAGAGGGTCTTTCTTTGTGGAGTTTGCATGTTCCTTCTGAGTCCTCTTCACACCAACAGAAAACAAAGCTTGGTTAAAATTGGCTGTAACTGAATGCAAATGTTTCTGTCTCTATGCATTTCTTTAAATAGCAGGGGTGAGGCATTTTAAACAAGCAAATTAATCCAATGCTTAGCTTTTTACAACACAACATGTCAATACTAATTAGGAATGAAACAATAATGGAGACAATCCTCAGGACAACGGTTAGAAAGGATGTAAGTCCAATTTCAGTGAGCCGAGACTTTTTAATTTAGATTTAGGTTATATTACAATTCGTAAAATCAGTTAATGTTTTCATTTCTCGTGGCAGTGTTCCAGATCTGTGGACATTCAAGTGATCAACAGTTGTTTTTGGTAGCGTACAGTCGCTGTTAAAAGCTCTGCTCGCAATTACACCTTTGGCATTTGTCCAGAAGAATTCCAGGAATTCCACTCATTAAAATAAGAAATCAATCTGATTTGATTCGGTCCTTTTTGTGTCATTGTGTACCTTACTTTAAGTGCAGCTAGTTATGGATCGATATGTTGAATATACAATATCACAAACATCAGCATTGTTCAAACTGATCTGGAGCTCAACCAGGGAAATGCTTCTGCTATTTCAACATCCACACTGATTTGCACTGGGACTGTGTCCCATGAGGTAACACCGCCACTAAAAGAATTCCCTTAACAAATTAAATAAATAAACAAATAACTTCACATTTGTGAGCCAAGTCACAGAACTTAATGATTAATCATCATGTTAGTTAGGTTAAAATTAATCATATAATAACTATGTTTGTTAAATCGCATAGGGACTATTTTCAAAAAGGTTTATGGATAGGACAGAACTTCACCTGTTACCTTTAATGTAGAGCTTCATAAAACATAAATAATTTCAGCAGTGTAAGTTTAATTAATAACCATATGTAGTTCCATAAAAGAATATTTAGTAGTTTAATGTTTATTTTCTCTTCTATCATAGATCAAATGACTGAACTTAAAAAAGAAGAAGAAAAGAAAAGAAACACTGACCCCCATTCTTAATGGTCCTTTTTAATTCCCATTGGGCTCACTCATGCTCAAAATACTCATACTTATTGTAATGGACGATACTTTGGAGGAAAAGCTTTCCTAAATACTTGATATTATGTTGCATTTGGATTCACCATTGCTGCCACAAATTAGGATGCACATTATATGACTCGTTAGGAATAACTCTCACCTTCAGGAAAGCCTAATGATGAGGCTTCATCATACCAGTGTTTGTCTACAGAAATGCATCTCAGAAAACCGATTTGTGATTCTTGGCCTTGATTTATTTCATGGCTACATTTTAGATGTGGTGCGTAAGGTTGCTGGCTCGAGAGAAACAGGAGTGGAGCACTGCACTTCACTCTGGTGCACTTCATCATGTGAGTGAAGTTGAGCTACTGGATAAGAAATTTCACATTTCAAACCGTTTTTCATCAACGTTGTTGCTGTAACGACCCAGTAGAAATAAAAGCAACAGACTTATATAAAGCAAGGTAATTAAAGGAAATGAAAGTTTGCCAGGCTTTATCCTGATACAAGAAGGCAATGACTGCAAATCTTGCAGTCAAGGATGCTGACGTAGCTGAAAGTAACAGGCCAATATTGTGCAATGTAATCTATAAGAAATATTGCCAGATATTTAGGTTATTTGGACTACAATTCCAATTTTAGAGGTTAACGCACTTTCCTTGAACTCCAGTTTACTTTGAAGTAACCTCAATGACTGAACCTCAGTGATATACCAAGCAACATTTCTCTCCAGGCAGGATTAAATCATTTATCAATTTCGTTCTTACTGACTGATTCTAACACCATGTTCCATGTTACTTTTATTTCTTTTTATATATTTTATTAGTGTAGACCTTAAAAATCAGACCTGAAAGCAAAAATAAAATACCTTTTTCACAGCAGATAGACAATCCACGTTGAAAGTAAAACCCAGCATTGATTCTTCCCATTGTGAGAGTTATACTTATAGGTTATAGTTATACTTAAAAGTAGTTATACTTATAGGAACAATTGGTTGACTTCTTGCTAAAGACTATAGAATCAAATAAACTGCAATAACAGTATGAAACTGCATACTTCTTCTACAGTGGAAAATTCCCCCCATACCATGGAGTTAAGGCAATCAAGCCCCTTGATCCATAAGTGTATCTGGATTTGAATTAGTTTATAATTCTTAAGATTAAGAATGCATTAAATGCTTATTCAAATTTAATATGCATCCATGGAAATATGAATACAATACTGCCCTATCTGCCAATGGTAAATACTTCCAAATATTCCCAGATTGTGATCTTATGTTAAAAGTTTGGCCATCCTTAACTTTGGTCAAATTACGTGGAAATTTGTCCATACGTTTTGGAATATTCCCGCTAAAAAACAAACATACAAAATGAAACAATTTTGTAACCGTATAGACAATGTAAACACTATTTTGTGATATATTCAGCAAGCATCTGTAATCTTAATGACTTTGGTGGTCACCTGACTTATAAAGCATCACCAAAGGTCATCAGTCAGTTTTGTTTGTCTATAATTCTTCCAACACTTTTCCACAGATGTTTAGTGGTAAACTAAGAAAAACACAGCGGACATTTTATCTACTGATACTTTATGATGACAAGCTTTTTGTACAACCTCACAGAATTGTTAGCTGTTGTAGACTATAGTATATCTAACAGGGATGTTTCTCATGTCAGCCGTTTACTCACAATCCCCGTTTGTAAAGATTTTGGCAAGACCACATTTATCATGACAGCGACTTGAGTCCAAACTATGAAACAGAATTTGGGGCTTATTAAGGTGACTCCAGGTTTAACTCTTAGTTTTCAGTATTGCAAAAGCAGTTCCCTCCTTAGCAGGTTACATTGCCATGGTAACTTGTGCTGCAAACCTACCGTACGCTGGAGCTGGTTATGTTTGAGATGAGACATCTGCAGCTACAGAATCACTGCCTACTGACCAATCAACTCTCTAGAAAATAGCATCCTAGAAGGTGACCTCGTTATGTGCTTTGCTAAAAGAGTCTTTTAATTTTTCTTCATTTTCTTGCTGATTATTACCAGTAAATAAAGTTTATTGAAAGCTTTATTCTTTATTCCATGATTATTTTTTCTTATGGGCTTCAAGAAATTTTAAACAGTTTTAGCTTTAATGTATGATCCTAAAACAAAACCCAAAATTGGCATTTCAGTTCGGATTTGAAAATATCGGATTTGTGCTGTTCACACTGTCATACCATGATCGGATATGGGTCGCATAGGGTCAAAAAAATCAGATTTGATGTGCTTTCGCCTACAGTGTGAACATAGCTTTTATTAGTTTAGTTTATTAGGTTTTTTTCAGTCTTGCTGACCAAAGCACTTATGTCACATGTGAATTTATACAGTGTGTTTATTACTATACTTTTCCTCTCCTACACACTTACACCGCTGCTTTGTATGTTGCACTTGTGTTTCCTTCAGCCTATACTGTATGTTTAATTTAACTAATTACATTTTTATAGAATTTATGCTCTTTTGAAATAAATTAATGGAAAAGCTTTAACAGAAAATTCATAATGCCAGAATGTTTGGCACGTGATTTGAATTTTACCTTTTTGATAACAAAAATCACCCCTTTCATCACTACCCTGTGTATCTTTTTCAGACTGTACAGTTTTACAATAATAGTGTTATCACAGCCATTTCAGATTTTTTTTTTTCCGATTAAAAAAATGCAGAGTGACATTCCAGCGAATTATTCCTGAGTATTCGAGTTGTAATGAAATTTTATTTTGAACAAAGTCATCCCTGAGTCAGACACGCCCTGATTCACACTTTTCCTCCCTCAGACTGCCCTGCTGTTGCCCTGTGTTCTCATATCCACTAACACTCATGCAGGCGGGCTTGGCCTCACCTCTGTAAGGTTTTGTCCTCTGGCCTGAAGCCTGCTGGGCTGTTATAATTCCTCACAATCCACACGTGTGCACACATATTTACATGAACACGTGCACACGCTCTAGCTTATTTATGGGAGTCTGTAATGTATTTTAATCTCTTGAGCTTTCCCTCTTTGTAGCTCAATAGTCAGACTTGTACAGTTTCTTTATATGGATGTGTGTGTATGCGTGTGTGTGACTTTACATTAAATCTTAAAACCTGCATGTATGCATTATGTTTTTAATGCCCTTTTGTTGTGAGTGCTTGTACATCAGGGAAGAGTGTTGGTTCTGCATGATTAGCTAGGTGACTTGGCATTGAGTCTACTGCTGATAGCAGCACTCTGCACTTAGCAGTGGGTTTGACTGTGTGTGTGTGTGTGTGTTTGTGTATGAAGGCGTGTGCTTATCAGTTCCGAGCAAAATCCACAGCAAAGTTAAATCTGAATAAAGCAAGTGGTGCTTGCAATGTTACTGAATGCCACTGTGGTGTGAGCCTTATTTTGAAGGGCGCTGTCTATACTAACAGGAAGTATGTTTTTTTTTTCATTAACTTAATGGATGTGTAACTATGGCTCTCCCAAATGGAATGAGACTAAAAGGATGCAGATGAAGCCTGCAACTCCATATGACAGTATAAGAGTGTTATTATCATTATTATTATTATTATTATAAAGCTGAAGACACAGCAGTGCTGTCATCCATATTTCTAATTGAATCTTATTTCTGCAGGAACAGTCCAATTTAGAACATGTAAATGTGCTACTGTTGGCAAAATAGATACTTCTCAAGTTTATCCTTGAATAAATATCAAATTAGTCATTAGATGAAGACATTTCTATTTTTTAAGCAACGGATTTAAGGGTAGCTGAGTTCAGCCAGTAAACATAGTAGGACATATTCTAATAAAGGTAATTAGAATAACTAATGCCATGATTCACAATGCTTGTAATCCAGACAGACAATGCACACCCAAGATGGCATAGCTGTGCATGGTCATGAAGAAAATCCTATTCATTCACTATTGTACAATCAAATTTACACAGCTTTACGACAAGTAAATTGCTTGTTTGATCATTTTTTCATCATATCTGTAACTCTTGTTGCCATGTATGGCCTTATGAGAATGTGAATGTGTGGTCTATGGAGTGTGATATCATCAAAATCCTTGGACGTCTCTGTTACAGGAAGCTCAGTGCTGTTTCGGTAACAGGTATTGACAGCTTTAATTGTACCTAACAAACAACTGTAATTTACCCTCCCCTTCATTTATTCCAGTTAGCCTGTGGTCTCCTGCTGCCATGATGTGTGTCTTTGTGGAGAAAAGCTGTTTGCTTCAAACCAGCTGTTGCTTGTCAGATGTGGTTAGAGGTCAGAAAAATAGTTTGCGTTGTGCAGTGAGTTAGGTGTGTATCTCATATGTGTGCTTACTGAACACTGAATATATCTTTTTTTTTATAGGTGTTTTGACAGGCTGGAAAAGAAGAAAGGAAAACAATAAAATAGCTCTCAGCTGAGGGGGGGGGAAACTTTTAAAAATTCTTTTTGAACCCTGCAGTGAATGTCAGAAACAGCAGTCTAATCCCACTTCATTGTGTCAGCTTGCCTGTCTGCTTCACGCCTCTCTCTGTGTCTTCATGTCTGTCAATTTGAAGTTCACAAAGAGGTCATGCAGTCATGTCCTGTCTTCTGTTTTGTATGTGTTCCTGGCTGCTCACACTTCAGTGAATCCTCATTACAGGTGTTTGGATAAGATAGAAAGGAAACGAGTGAGACATAAACAAAATATGCAAACTAGTTTGAAGGGTGAGAAGAAGTCTTTTTGAAATCTAGGTCCCAAGAGTTGATTTTTGAAAAGCAGCCCCAGTACTGTCTGGGTTCATTCAGAGTTCGTATCCATTTGTGTTGAGTTCAGCTAATCTTTTGCTCCTCTTCCTCAGCCAGAAGACATTAGCGGCTTTAGTCGTTCTTTTTTATCTTTAACATTGTGTTGCATAAAAGTGAAGCTAGTAGAAGGAGGTCAACTTGCTTTTGTTGTTGTATTTATAATGGTTAATTGTATAAATCATGGGCAGAACATTACAGCACACTGGCACAATTCTTTAACACACAATCCTAAGCCTTATTTTAAAAAAGGCTCAAACACACATATGATGCCGTGCTTCATAAACATACTCAAGTAAAGCACTTTACCGCTTAAAAAAGCAGTGGCAATGAGAATTAACAAACCAGAAGGGAGTTGCTGCCCAATGTGGACTAGTTCAGAAGTGAGGTGAGAGTGGGAGATTGACTGATCTATGTTTCTACCCTCTCCCTCAGAGCTCTGGACAGTGACATAAATAACAAGGGTGGCTGGGTTCTCTATAGCCCCGTTTCCATTAGTACCTACTCAGATAGACTTGCCACAGTTTGCTACAGCTCGACTTGGATCGACTTGTTTTTCACTACAAAGTAGTACCTCCTGATGTAAATGGTTGTTGTTATAGCAACACGTCAGAGCATCCCGTGACATTATCAGCGTCCAACACGAATGCAACAACAAAGGTGGACGTAGAGTCAAGAATATACCTTGTTTTCGTAGCTGTTTTCACCATTGGTGGTTTTGATTTTTGTGAACAAGACGCCCTTATTACTCATCGAGTGACGCTACTGAGCTGCCACTAGGTGGCATGCAGTCTGATGATGTCACATTTTAGTAATTGCTCAGATCGCTTGGAACCCCGGCCGAGGAGGTGCTAAAAAAGTATCTGGTACCAGGTGCTATGACCTAATAGAAAACCCAGAAAACTGTAGCAAACCATGCTAAGTCAATCTGAGCAGGTACCAGTGGAAAAGAGGTATTTGAGAGACATCCAGAGTAGAGCAGCTAGTCCAAAGGGAAGGAGCCACTTAGAGGTTTGGACACCTGAGTGGATTGCCTCCTAAGTGACATGTTTTGGGACCGTCTTACTCTGGAGCAGATGCAGTACATCTAATTTTAAGCTAAGACTCTACGGCACAGTACTCTCATGTGTTAGTTTCTGTCTTCTGCTGTATGTTTTACAATATGTGTACACAATGAGGTTAAGCTCACACACGGACCAAATTAAGTTAAAGAGACAGTCAAAGTGAAGTCAAAACATTTGTATGTGGGTTTTTTTTGTGTGTGTGTGGAGGTACCGGTAATGTGAAGTCTGTGCAATGGGTCCTGCGAGTCAGGTAACTATAGGAACCTGATTGCCCATCAAACCTAAACCAAGTGACCCAACCTGACATGAAAAGGCAAATTCACAAAGAAGTGAGTTCTGTGCATTGCTCTTTAGATATCCTTGAAATGTCTTTGAAATGTCTCCCTACTATCTCCTCAGATATTTCACATACTGCTTTGAAATCCATTGTTGTTGTGTGCGCTATTGTCTCCCTAAATTTTTGCATTTAAATTATCCTTTAAAGTGTGATGTTTTTCTATTTTTCAAAGCATAATATGATTAAAAGCATGATTAAAATCAACCGTATGGGAACAAAATAACTGGATGGTGCTGCGCGTCTCTCTTAGAGTGTACTTTTCTCCATCTTCTTGCTTGCTTTCAGCACTCACATTCCCATGCACCTTGCATCACCAGCTACTAAAGTGTGACACTCCTGTCCCTCTTCTGTTCATCTTTATCCGACTTTTATCTCCCTCGCTGTCCTTCCATCCAGCCATCTATTCAGATCCTCAGGGGGAGGCTTTGAGGCTCTCTGTCCGCACTGCTTTTCTGAAAGCCATGAGATGACATGTACAGAGCTTTTGAATACATTTCCGCCGTGCTCTGGATGCTATATGTTAGCTCTTTTTTGTGTGTGTGTATGCATTTGCAACCAAGAAATGCATTCCCTATGGAGCTCTGTAACACTCCTGCGCTCAGCCAAAAGGTCCCAGTGCACCACACTAAAAAGTGACAGAGAAAGAGGGACTCATGGGACAGGTTGTGATAAAACACCTTTCTCTGCTTTATATTCTGACTGATTTTTATTTAAATTCTCATTCCCTTTCTCTTTCCTTGACTTTTTACTCTACTGATGCTTTGTTGCTGTTTGAGAAGAAAGGAAACATTGTATCATTAAACGGATTTTTTCCTACTGATGTTGAACTGGTCCTTTTTTTCACCCTGTCCCACTCAACAAAGGTCTGTTTAATTTTTCTGTATTTTTTTCTTTTACTGAAGGGTCATTTGTAGTCTGTTAGGGTGAAATAATAGTACTCAGAAAGTAGCTGTAGCCATAACCTAGCGATTAGGAAGGCACAGTAGTAGTTAGCAGATCACTAGTTCCAGCAAAAATTCTATAATTTTCTTCTCTCGATTTGATTAAATTAATATGATCCTTGACAAAAATAAGTCTAATGCACAAAAAAAAACTTTCAAGTTACAGCAGTTTCTTTATTTTAGTGCATTATTTTTAACAAGCAGTTGGACTATGTGTGAGTGCACATAGTCCCACTGAGCCATCAGAATTCATTCTGAGGAAAAAATGCAGTTTGCATAAACCTGTCCTGATAATTTCTATTCTATTTTTTCATTAGCTGATTTTTCCCTCTTTACTTTTGATTAGGTAACCCCTTTTCATCTTTTTCATGGTCTGTCATTCTTTACCCACTAAACTTTGATGGCACAAATTTTATACCTGTGACATATTTTATGATCTTTTCCCTTTGGTAGTTCTTTTGCTAAGTAAACTGTAGTTAAATACAGGTAAAGCTAAATTGCTAAGTAAATAATGACTAAATACAATTAATAGTTTCCATTTTTTACTTCTGTATTTGTTGATGTGTTGATATTGTTTATATGCTTCAAATGGTCCATTTTAGCCAGTTGTTTGGTAGTTGCTAGGCAGCATTAGAGTGCTGAATAATATCAAATATTATTCAGCTTTTTATTAGATAGAAATTAGATGGTCTTTTAAAATTAAAACAGTAGAAAGAATCTTTTAAAAGGTGTTATGGTACATAAATGCTAACAAAAGAATCTATTGCTAGGTGTTTGCTAGGAAACATTATGACATACTAATATCTCATCAGACGCTATTGTGGAGCAAAGTTGATTTCTAACCCCTGGTGCTCTGGGAATAGTTTATGGACAAAGAAACAAACAAGCACAGACATAGAGAGATAATGACCTGGTGACCTGTAAACTACCTCTGGCTGTATTTAAACTTGTATAGGTTTCAACTGAGACTGGTAGGAATTTTCTCCCTATTGAACACCCAAGAGGATTAAGAATGCTTAAATTCTCTTTCATAAATAAAATCTCAAAATGGTTTAATTAAACCACTGTAGATAGTAGAGATTCAGAACTATAACAGAGATCCAGACAAAGTTTTGCAACTTTGGAAAACTGAGCTCTTGCAACTTTTGTAAACAGTTTTATTTGGAGGCGTGCATCAGAGTCTGACCATGCTCTCGTCCACAAACTCATCCACCAGCTGCACCAACACAATCCTCAGTGGGAACGAAACATTGTAAGCAGAGTATAGTGACTACAGGTAGACAGGAAAGATGAAAAGGAAAGAAGAGTGGAGAAGAGAGAAGGAGGAAAAAAGACAAACTGCAAGGTTAGAAACAGAGAAACAATGAAGGAGCGAGAGGGTATAGGAGAAAAAAAACCAAGCTAACAAAAGCATCAGAAATGAGCAGCTTAAGAGCTTAGCTGGAATTAGAAACACCTAATTTTCCAGTGAAACCACCTCAGCCACGGCTATACAGCGACACAAGACGAGAGCCTTACGCCCAGAGAACAATAAAGCACTTTCATCATTTGTATCCCACTCCACTGACACTTCTTCATTTATTAGTTTGTCTTGGCCACTCAGTCATTACCATAGTCTCTGAGGCACTGAGAGATCCAATAACATTTCTTAGATTGTCTAACAATAAGTGGAGCAAATTGATATTGAGGTGGTGCTAATCAGCAGCAATTCTGTCAAAACTTCAAAACACGAAAGCATCAGAGGGGAAACTTCTCAACATCAACGGAGCAGATCTGCCTGCACAAGTCACTGAAAATCTTTACAATGAGGTGACTTTAAACAATTCTTTTTTTTTTTCCCCTGTTTTTCTCTTTTTACAGCAAAGCTAAAACAATAGAGACATTAACCTGGATCAGATATTAACCTGTAGAGATATTGCAAGGTTGGTTAAATTGAACAAAGGGCCATCAATTGATAATTAATTGACAGGTGAGAGGTACAGTGTATCTGTGAAAGTGAACATTCTAGGATAGCTCTCTCTTGCTCTTTCCAAAACTTACATCTCTAAGCTGTGGATGTCTAGACAAAATAATAAAATATAGTAATCACTGGGTTGAACCATGCTCTTGCAAAAGCACAGAATATTTTTACATCATCTCATTTTTTGGCGTATTTTCTGAGGGAGAAGCTAAGTGATGAAAGGAGGAAGTAAGTGAAAATGAGAGGAAATGAGCAAATGGAGGAAAAAGTAGGTAAGGAAAATGAGATAAGAGGTGAAATGAGTAAAGAAGGGGCGATAGGAGAGGAAGGGATCATAGATCAGATGAAGGGAAGAGAGAGGAACCTGTCCGCTGAGGAGGGAAAGTAAGCTTTGCTTCCGAGAGTCGGAATGAGAAATGAATAAAAAAAAAAGACCCAAGTGGAGTATTAAAGTTTTTTTTCCTCTCTTTTTCCTGAAATACTGAACCGTCCTCCACTCTCACACGAGCAGAAGAAGCAAACAGGGTTCACCAAGAAGTCACAGGAGCGGAGAAAGGAAAAAGTCAGAGGAGAATCTGTCAAGTCAGATGAGAGAAAACCCTTATCTACATGTATGCTCTCTAAACTCGTCCCTCCATCTGCAAAAAGCAGTCGTCTCATTTTTATTGGCTGCTTGAATCATTTTTTTTCTGTGCTGGAAAATGTGTTTCATAACCTCAACTCTAACTATCCTTATTTTTACCTTGCCTTAAGCAACACAATGGGGATTAAGTCAAATGAGATGATTAAAACAAAACTGTGTTTACAAACAAGGAAAGATGGATAAGCACACATGCAATGAATATTGAGTAGTACATAAACACAGACAAATACAGCCTGACCATTGAAACTAACTGGTTGATATTATGTAGGACCTCCCTGTGCCTCCATGACAACTCAAAGGAATCAAGGCATGGCTACCTTGATGTAAAGTGGTGTGAAAAAGTTTTTGCCCCCTTCCTTATTTCCTTGGTTTTGCACATTTGTCACACTTATATGTTAAAAAAAAACAAATTTTAATATTATAGAAAGATAACCTGAGTAAATACAAAATATAGTTTTAAGATGATAATTTTATCGATTAAGGGAAAAAATGTATCCAAAAATTAATTGCTAAATTATAAATTAACTGTGATTAACCACATTTTTTGTTCAGTTCAGTTCAGTTTCAGTAAAAGCACTCAGGCCTGATTTCTAGCAGACCTGTTGAATCAAGAAATCACTCAAACTGAATCTGTCTGACAAAGTGAAGCAGTCTAAAAGATCTGAGAAAGCAACATGCTTTCTAACACCTAAGAAACAAAGTCACTGACATCTATCGACCTTGAACAGGTTACAAAGCCATTTCTAAGGCTTTGGGGCTCCAGTGAACCACTGGGAGAGCCATTGTACACAGATGGAGAAAACCTGGAACAGCAGTGAACCTTCCCAGGAGTGACCAGTCTACCAAAATTACTCCAAGAGTGCATTGATGACTCATCCAGAAGGTCACAAAAAAAACCCCAGATCAAAGTGAATGAACTGCAGGCTTCACATGTCTCTGTTAAGGTCAGAGTTTATGGTTCAACAGCAAGAAAAGAGTGGGCAGAAATGGCATCCATGGGAGAGTTTAAGGAGAAAACTGCTCACCAAAAAGTACACAAGGGCTCATCTCATATTTGCCCAAAAACAACTTGATGATCCCCTTAGACATTTGGGGAAATATTCTGTGGACTGATGAGATAAAAGATTAACTTTTTGGAAGGTTTGCGTCCCATTACATCTGTAATAAAGCTAACACAACACAACACAGAAAAGGAACATCATACAGTAAAATATGGTGGTGGTAGTGTGATGACATTGAAGCCTTTGGAGAGGCCTTGTTAAAATCCTGATCTGAATCAGATTAAGATGCTGTGGCATGACCTTTACAAAGGCAGCTCGTGCTCAAAAACCCTCCAATATGGCTGAATTACAACAATTCTGGAAAGAATAGTGGGCCAAAATCATCCACAGTGAATGAAAGGAATCATCGCGAGATATCACAAACACCGGTAGTTGTTAAGGGTGATCCAACCAGTTTAGAGGGAAATAACTTTGCTCCATCTTATCTTGATGACCTTATAGAACCATATCACCCCTTTAGAGCACTTTGCTCTCGCACTGCAGGTTTACTTGTTGAGTATTTAAAAGTAGAATGGGAGGCAGAGCCCCTCTTCTATGACACCAGCTTCCAGTTTGGATTCGGGAGACAGACACTACCTCTACTTTTAAGATTAGACCTAAAACTTAACTTTTTGCTAAAGCATATGGTTAGGGCTAGATCAGGTGACCCTGAATCCTCCCTTAGTTATGCTGCAATAGGCGTAGGCTGCTGGGGGATTCCCATGATGCATTGAGTACTTCAGTCACCTTTCTCATTCACTATGTGTTAATAGACCTCTCTGCACTGAATCATACTTGTTATTAATCTCTGGCTCTGTTCCACAGCATGTCTCTTCTACGGCCGTCTTCTTCTGTTTGTCTACCACCACTATATCCGGTTGGTTGGCAACCACCATTTTGTTGGTCTGTATCTGGAAGTCCCACAGGATCTTAGCTCGGTCATTCTCCACTACCCTAGGGGGGGTCTCCCATCTTGACCTCGGGACTTCCAGGCCATACTCAGCACAGATGTTTCTGTATACAATGCCGGCCACTTGGTTATGGCGTTCCATGTATGCCTTGCCTGCTAGCATCTTGCACCCTGCTGTTATGTGCTGGATTGTCTCAGGGGCATCTTTACACCTGCACCTGGGGTCTTGCCTGGTGTGATAGACCCTAGCCTCTATGGATCTTGTGCTCAGGGCTTGTTCTTGTGCTGCTATGATTAGTGCCTCTGTGCTGTCTTTCAGTCCAGCTTTATCTAGCCATTGGTAGGATTTCTGGATATCAGCCACATCCGCTATCTGCCGGTGGTACATACCGTGCAGCGGTCTGTCTTTCCATGATGGTTCCTCGTCTTCCTCCTCTTTCTTGGGTTTCTGCTGCCTGAGGTATTCACTGAGCACATTGTCAGTTGGGGCCATCTTAGTGATGTATTTGTGGATGTTAGTTGTTTCATCCTGGACTGTGGTGCTGACACTCACCAGTCCCCGGCCTCCTTCCTTCCGCTTAGCGTACAGTCTCAGGGTGCTGGACTTGGGGTGAAACCCTCCATGCATGGTCAGGAGCTTTCTTGTCTTGATGTCAGTGGCTTCTATCTCCTCCTTTGGCCAGCTTATTATCCCAGCAGGGTACCTGA
>VUQR01017240.1:0-29148 GCA_015108515.1 Hemichromis elongatus
AAAAATAAAAAAAAAAAACAAAAAAAAAAATAAAAATAAATATAAATATATATATATATATATAAATATATATATATATATATATATATATATATATATATATATATAATAACAATGTAATAATGTAATAACATTGCAAATCCTGCACATTCTTAGCAGTGAATAAATTTAAGCGTATGTAAGCGTTACTTCTCTTTAAACTGGTGAGTTCCTTTTTTCCAGAGGGTATAATTAGCAAAAGAGACCGAAACTATTTTTGCACCAGGATGTAACAGTGAATATTTCTGCTATAAATTTAGTCATTTTATCATATGAGTGTGTGGGGAATTACTATAATGTCACCTTCTGGTTTCTGAAGTCCTGCTTTGAAGCCTGGCAATTACCGTAACATTTTCACCATTGACTTCTTGGTTTTAAACAAATGGATGTGGTGGGGAGCTGCAGGTCTGGTTGTGTCACTGCTTGCTCATTGACCAATAGCCACAAGTCATCAGCTAATCAGCAAACTAATAATAATGCTTCTTTTTCACCAAGTAGGAAAACCAGGTTGTTTTTTATGTAATACTGAATCAAAATAAGTGACTGAGCTCAAACTCTTTAGGAAAACATGTAATGTTATCACGTCAGATGCCATATACCCTATATACCTCTATAGGACAGGAAGTCTTTCTCCAACCACAATTATTGCCATCTGGTGGCCTTCCGATTGAATGCAGCTTTTCACACACTTCTGCACACATCCATGGTTTATGGTGAATTCCATTTAAAGTCATAAGTCAGAATTCCAGAGTTTTGAAGATTTCTTACCCGGAAAATTCCCTCACCTAATAATCCAAAATGGTAGTATTGTCAGTAAAAATGTGTAAAACTATTAAAACAGCTGCAAACTATTAAAACAAACATTGTGGTTGTATTCCGAGGCAAATGGAACAGAGCATTATTGTCTACGGTACTGACTCATGGATTTTCGTTGCCTCATCCTGCACTGTGGTGCTGACACTCACCAGTCCCCAGCCTCCTTCCTTCGGTTTAGCATACAGCCTCAGGGTGCTGGACCATGCATGGTAAGGATTTTCCTTTTCTTGATGTCAGTGGATTCTATCTCCTCCTTTGGCCAGCTTATTACCCCAGCAGGGTATCTGGCATAGGTATTGATAGTCTGGATCTTGTTCTTACCGTTCAGCTGACTCCTCAGGACTTGCTTGACCGTCTGCAGGTACTTGGTGGTTGCAGCATTCATAGTGGCCTCTTTATGGTTCCCATTTGCCTGTGGTACTTTTAGCTGTCCCCTATGTCTGCAATGTTGCCTTCTGGTAGTTTGATCCCCTTACTTCTGACTACCTTCCCTCTCTTTGTTATCATCCAACTACACTTCTCCAGGTCGAACGACAATCCAATGTCGAACAGCAGTGGGGACAGAGCATCTCCTTGGTAGATCCCACACTTGATGGTAAATTGTGCTATGGGCTTGAAGTTGGCCTCTAGTGTCGTCCGCCACATCTCCATTAAGTTCCTGATGAAGGCTTTTAGGGTCCTGTTGATCTTGTATAGGTCTAGGCATTCCAGGATCCAGCTGTAGGGTACTGAGTAATAGGCCTTCTTGTAGTCAATCCAGGCAGTACACAAGTTGGTGTAGGTGGTGCAGGCCACATCAGGTGTTGAGGAACCAGGGCAACCTGATGATAAGTGGGCTACTGGAACAAGAAGGTGGGCAAGAGATTAAAATATGGCATTGTTGGAATGCTACTGCGCAAATAAGCCTGGCAGAAGCGGTTATATGAATAGGGTGAGGGACCTAAGAAAAAATCTTAACCTGGGCATCAGAATTGCATAAAAGACTTCCTTTCCTTTATGATTATACTGCAGTGAAACAGAGTGTAAGAAAGTTAAAACAAAAAGTTTGACTGTATCACTAGACCAGCTTACGATGATTAAGAAATCACATTTTATAGAGTGCATGATAAACACAAAGGCATAAGCGTGCTCTGAAATGAAAGGCATGTGGTAGAAAGAGAGATCTGTGAGAGATGTTTTTGGCTGAGTGGTATAATTTCACAGTACAACATATGAAAAATTGCCTGACATTTTTTTTTTACTTTTCCAAACCTCAGCTCAACAGAACACATTCATGGTTTCAGTGTTGTATCAGGTTGCTTCTTTTTTCCTTTAGTTTTTCTTCGGTTTTTGAGTTTCATCTTCCAAGTCAACCAGTAAAACATATTTCATTTGTAAAGTCATGCGACACTCTAAGTGAGCTCACAAGCACTGATGTGGTCCAGTCACACTAAACCAAAATGACACTACTGTAATTTAGCCAGTGATCACAAATAATAAAAGGAAAAATTCAACCAAAATGATCTTTGATCATATCTATGAGTCATTAGTCTGCTTTTCTTTAGGCCAGTGTTCTCACATCAAACAAATCCCTTAAAGTTTCTGCTGAAAATGTGCATTAAGATATTAACTGCCCATAAACTATTACAGAAACAAACAGGTTTATTATGTGAATGTGTGGTATTCTTTGCTTTTTGGTCTTTGCTGCAGTGCTTTTGCATGCTGTGGCTGCACTGGGGGCGGAGCAGTCAGCACTGTCGCCTCACAGCAAGACATTTTGTGGTTTGAGCCCCGGCTGAGGCCTTTCTCTGTGGAGTTTGCATGTGTCCCTGTGCCTGTGTGGGTTTCCTCCCGCAGTCCATAGATGTGCATGTTTGTGTAACTGGTGATTCTAAATTGGCCATGGTTGTGAGGCAGCTAAAGTGCTGAATGGTTAAAATGTGACTTGTAGTCTGAAGTGCCGAGTAAAACTAGAGAAGCCAAATATAAATGTGAGTACTTTAAAGGGTTTATTTTTACTAAAATGAAGCCAGAGTTCTATTTTCCAGACAGCTACTTCCACTTTCTGTGAAATCTAAGAATAAAGAGCAGCCATATTTATAATAATGTAACTTTTAATAACTTGATTTTTCCTCGTGCATGTCTGTCTGCTGCCTCATTGTAACGTCACCTGTGAGCACCTCGCAAATCACATTTGTGCCATCTGCGCACCTTTCCAGTGTCATTTCTTTAACATGGTGTCACCTTTGTCACCCAGGTGCATCGTCCTACTGTCACCCAAGTGCACCCTCAAAAGACACCTTTGTATCACCTGTTAGTCTGACACGTCTGCGGCACAGCTTGGTGTCCTGTGTTATGGTGGAAGGAGGGAAGACGAGCTAAAAAACTCCATCCTGCTTCTCTTTGTTTTCGCTGTGCGCCTCGCTAGACTCTGTCCTCCCCCCCCAACTGTGTCCATCTGTTCATCTCTCAGAGGAGCAGGGTGAGGAGGAGGTGAGACATAGATACACAGGCACACAAACACTTACATGGGCTGTAAACATGTACTCTCCACTGACATGTACACACACGCACAAACTAAACACACACACACACACACAAGGAGGATACAATCAGCATTCCCCTCCTGCTATTATTTGACAATCTACCTTCCTCCCCCTAAAACTCAACAAGTCTTTAATCCAATTGTTTCCTTCAACAAAGGCTGACAGGAAGGGATTGCTTTTTGTACCTTCTAGAGCCCAGCAGATACATTTACCTATCAGATATATTGGACGATATTGAGTCTTGACTGATATATTCGCTGATATTTGCTATTTGCTGAAATAGCGCCCAATATTGACTGTTTGTCAATATATCAGCCAATATTGGCTCTTTGCCGATATATGTCAGTCAATATTGTCTCTTTGCAGATATGTTGGCCAATATTAGCTCTTTACTAATATCTCATCTGATACTGGCTATTTGCTAAAAGATTGTCCAGTATTGGCTATTTGTCAATATATAGGCTGATATTAGCTTAGCTGTCAGTCAATTTTGTCTTTTTGCAGATATTTTGGCTGATATTAGCTCTTTACTGATAAATTAGCTCATATTGGCTATTTGCTGAAATAGCACCCAATATTGAGTATTTGTCAGTATATCGGCCGATATTAGCTCTTTTGCGATATATGCCAGTCAACATTGGATCTTTGCATATGTTGGCTGATATGAGCTCTTTACTGATATATCAACTGATACTGGCTATTTGCTAAAAGATTGTCCAATATTGGCTATTTTTCAATATATCAATATATTAGCTCTTTGCCGATATATGTCAGTCAGTGTTGTCTCTTTGCAGATATGTTGGCCGATATCAGCATATTGGCTATTTGTCAATATATCTGTGTGGAAATTTATGATGGTTGATAAATGAAAATTTTCAAAGTAAAGAATAGACAGGAGTGCTTGTAGCAATGTTGCATAGTTTTTTCCACCAGAAGGCAACTTCCCTGGTTGCAACACAAGTGTTTGGAGTACAACAACCAGCTGATACGAGCAGAGTCAGACAGAGGGTAGATGAGTCAGTCTTGTTGGGACAATAAAATGAAATTATTTTTAACTTGCATTGTCATGTTGTCATAATAAGAACTCATAAATAACTACATGTGGAAAATGATAAGGAAATCAGTTTATGCTTTGTGTGTCTGAAAGAAAAAAAAATCAGCTTATATATCTGAATATTGAATCGATTAATATCAGTATCAGTATTACAGAAAAAAAATCACGTATAGTTGATCTTTAGAACTTTCATTCATAACTGATAACGCCATGTGATGATTACAAGATCTGTTTCACTTTTTTTTTTATTTGCTTACATAATCGAAACTCAGTGACAGTTGGTACTCGCAAATATCTGAACTCACTAAACTCCTGTTGGATTCAGATCAAAGTCTTTCTCATTTAAGCTTCTCAGTCTGTTTACACACAAGTTAAATATTACTTGGCTGTCTGATCAATAATTAACAACCCTGAAATACCGCTTGTAAACGCTTCATTCAGTTTTTTTTACACAGCAAAAAATCAAGCAACCAGTTAAACATCAACAAGAAACAACCTGTTATTGTAAAAAAGTGAGATGAAATTTGAAACATGAAGACAAGGGCAGAAATTTGGCAGTCTAAATGTATTTAGCTCGGCCCATCTAACTTCACAAGTGATTTTGTAACATCACACTGGTGAGAATGTTCCCCCTGAGAACGACACCAGCACTGTGATAGGGCCGTGCCCTTTGCACTCCGACCCCTGCCCTTTGCGACTCTTTAGGGGACATGTGCCGTCAGTGCTGCAAAAAGGGTCTACCCCACCCCACTGACAGCATCAGGGGACACTCCACCCCGACTTCATGAAAATGGATGCTACAGAATGCACGTGTTTATGTTTCGAGTGCATGTGTCTGCATGTGCACGGTGTGGGTGCACTCTCTCCAGCGTGAGAATGAATACTCACGAAACACAAATGCAGGAAATAAAAGGGGAGAAAGAGAAAGGAGGTGGGGGGAAGGAAAATGTAAATATTTGATCAATTGACAGCTGCTTTAATCTAAGCCAGCAGCCCGGCAGCAGAGGAACACTCCCTTTGTACAGTCACATTCACATTTCCTTTTCATGCAGTTGGTTTTCCTCCTGGTGTGCTCTCGGGCTTGGTATCACATAAACTATGTTGCTCCACTTTTAGCGCTGTTCTTAAAAAGCAGCACGTTGAAGAAGTGATTTGACAGAGTTAATAAGGATGCTGTCATCTGTTATAGATTTAGCAATAAATAAAAAGTTAGGGGTTTGTCCTTTTATTCCTTCAATATAAATTTAAACAACTTCAGCCTGTGTATTTTTTTTTATTAAGCCTAAAAACCAAACTTTGTAAATGATGCATAATTACAAAGTTTAAAAAAAAAGAACAAATATATACAAGAAACACTTTCTAAGCCTCCATTAAACCTTTAAAAATAGAAATCCATTTAATTTGACTGTGCTTTGGAGAAATAGTATAATCAGAAAACCCACACAGATTATATATGAGATGGTTCAGCTTATTTAAATTTGATTTTAATCCTAATGTCATGCCCATTTGTTTGCTGGGGATTATCTCACCGTGCAGTCAAGGAGCCTTTTTATTGCTGTAGGGTCTTTACTTTACAGTATAAAGCCCATTGAGGTGACTGTTGTGGTGAATTGGTGCCATATAAATAAAACTGAACTGAATTTAAAATGAAAGTGTCACTTTAAATTTAGACATTTTTATATTGAACCTGCGCTGTCCCCACTTCACTTTGTGCATGTCAATATTATTATTATTATTATTATTTTTAATCTCCCAATTTTCACTAGAATTCTTGAAAGTTCACACACACTGCTTTAGTATTTGATTAACCTGGAGTGACTTCACAACAAAAATGATAAAATTACACATCAAAAGCAAACACAAGCAATAACAAACAGCCAGAAGGGACCTGCTCTGAAAGAAAAACAGGGTGGAAAAAAAAGAAAAACAAAGGCTTTGTTACATTTTCCTCACTGGGAAACTAACTGATGCTTTTCTCTCACACTCGCCCCCTTTTTTTTTCTTGTTTGATTTAGTTTTTAGTCATTAGGCCATGTTGTTTTTCACTTCCAGTTTGTATTTATGGTCCCACCGGTGTCTCCTCCGTCTTATCCATGTAGTCTCCTTATTTGTCGGGTTCATTCATGTCTGTGCGGTTCCCTGTTTCACTTATGGTTAGTTACTTTCTCTTCTATTTTGGTAATTATTTATCTTCTGTGTCTTGCATTTAATTTTAACCCCCACCAACCCTATTAGTACTGGAATAAATAAACCTTTGATTTTACATATTTCAGTTAGATTTTTACTTCAAATCATTGCTTAAAGTTTATTTAGGGAGAAAAATTATATTTTGAGCTTACCCTCCTGTATCCAATTCATTGGTTACATGTATAAATAGTCCTGCCCTAACCCATTTTCCTCTGTCTGTTTGGCTTCAGGTTGCTGTTTCTTTGTGGATTATTGTACTTTTGAACAAAATAAACACCTCACCTTTTATTTATCACCACAGCTCCTGCATGATCCTCACACTCCACATCATATGACTTATCTTCCTGTTTATTTTGAATTACTGATTAGCTCCAAACCCAGATGGTCATTCTGGGCCAAATATGTTTTGGAGGTCAGATTATAGGGCTTCGAAATATAGCTGAACATGGTTCTGCACTGGTACTCGAACAAAAGAGAGGTGGTTGCAGCTGCTGAAGCATTGTTCCTACACATTTCCTTTTCTAGCACCTAACTCGGGGAGATGAAGAGTAAGACAGGGCTGTTCTCTCGTGAAGCATTATGCCAGCGATAAAGCAACACTGCATGTTACGGGAGCAAAATGTTTTTCATAACAACGGTCTGGTCTCCAGCTGTATAATTTAGCCTTCTTTTGTTTGTTTACCTTTTTTGGTAGTTTGTGTAGGGATAACAGACTTTGAAAACTGATTTAGAGGAGGAAAAAAAACACTGATTATGCATGTTTGTATACGTTTCTTTGTGCATCTAATTGTAAACAATCGCAAGCTGCTCCTAATTTTGTTGTCAAACACACACGCTCGGAGAAACGGCCTGCCTGGGTGCACAATGAGCACTCATCACTGGGCCGCTCCGGCTCTGGCACTAGCTGGGAGTGTGTGTATATAATAAGTGTGAAAAATCTCATTAATGCAGCGCGGCTGCTGGGCTGCGGCTGCTGCTAAGTCCCTTGTATTGTCACTTTTCTCCAGGGCCCCTGAGTGCTACCTAGCTAACTAGCATCATTGCCATGGAGACCCCAGCAGCTATGCCTCCCCACTCATCCTCAGCACTCTCACCCTTACACTGAGCACACACACACAAACATACAGAGGCACGGTAGGGAGGGAGGTACACACTCCTTCACTCTCTTCCTCTGTTGTTGCCTCTCTCTCTCTTTTTGTCCTCTGACAAAGCTTGACAAACCACATGTGACTTGGAGGGCTTAGCACCGGGGAGTTGTCCCCCTCTCTCACCAATTCACACGCAGTTCAAACCCTAAATAAGCAGCCATATTGATTTTTAATGATCCAAGCCAGTGGTAGACCCTCTCTCTGCTGAGTGGGACGAAGGGTGAGCTGCATGGAAAGAAAAAGAGATTGGGGTGGATGAGCTGAGTGACTTTTCTTTCACTGGTGCTTGTTGAAATAATTTTTTTTAATAACTGCTTTTTAATAGGTTTAGTTTTCAGAGGAGGGCAGTTATTCTCTTGAACTTTCTGTCCTTTATGAAGGGCCAATATTACCGGACATATTCATGTTATCTGGGGAAGCATGGCAGCAGCTGGGAGTTCAGTCTATTGTGTCTTAAGTGCAAAGCATATGGACCAGCTCCTGTGATGCTTTTGGAGAAATACTTAAGAAAAAAATATAGTGACTTGATTTTTTTTTTTTTTGCTCTGAAGAGTCATCGACTCCTTTTACATTTATCTTGTTAAAAACTGCCTGATCAAAGAAATAAGAGCTACTGTAATATTTCCCTAGCTTGGCATATTTTCACAGTGATTATATAATGTCACAGCATTTATTTCCATCCTTGTATTAATTTTTGGACCAGTGCGTGAAGTTACATCACAAAGATTCTTACTGGTGTTAAGGTTAACTGATTCTGTGGTGCCTAATCCGTGCTCCATGAACCACTTTGTCACAGTTTGATCCCACTGAATCCTGACGTTTTCACCTTAAACATGCCAGTGAAAAAAAATCTGACAAAGCGAAGCACCATAAGACCAGCCATGCAGGCATGTACTGCATCAGTTCATCTCTTCTAACACTGATGCACTCATCATTCTGGAGCAGGATAAACCTGGACTCATCAGACCCCATGACCTTTTTCCATCGCTCCAGAGTCCAATCTTTATGCTCTCCAGCTAACTGAAGCCTGTTTTTCCCAATTAGCCTCACTGATAAGTGGTTTTCTTAAGGCTAGACAACTAATTTGTTCCAACATTTGAGGATGGATTGAAAAATGAGAATGTAGTCGCTGCATCAGTCAAGGATTTCCAGCCAAAAAACATCACTGGAACAAATCATCCAAAGGAAGACGCTTACCTGTTTGCTTAGTCCAGATGGTGACTTATTTTTGGCCGGGCCAGAATATTTCTTCATTTTACTAAATTCGTTTATTCAGTCCATAAATCAGGGATATCAAACTCATTTAACATTGGGTGCCACATGCAGCCCACTTTGACATGAAGTGGGCCAGACCAGTGAAACTAAATGATAAAGCGTGAATGTTAAAGAAAAGGTTCTGGTAGATCGTTGCTCAGACTAGACTATAAATACAAGTTTACTATATAAACTTTTCATTAATTCATAGAAAATGTCCGAATGTAGTGTGGATGGCAATGGGCTGTGTGGGTCTTTATTAATAGGAAGAGAAAACTTATGAAAAAAGGAAATCCAGTCGGCCAGATTGGAGTCTTTGCCATGGCGATCCTGGTCCCCCGGGCCTTGTGTTTGATATCCCTGGTTTAAATGATTATCTTTGCAGTTTAATCCTTTACTTGATTTGGGACAGCTAAAGCACTTTGAAAGTAAAGTTTTAAAAAGATCTCTGTGAAATCTATAAAATCAGGATTAGTATCACAAGTAGCAAGTCTCTTTTATTTTGCCAAAGTTAGTTTACTCAATGAGAAATCTCTTGAAAATTACTGTCAGCTGAATCTACTTAAATACACATTAGAGTGGTGTAACGGTATGCAAAATATCTTTAGATTTATTGTTTACCATCTGTCATTATGCGCGGTCATGACAGTTTGGGAGACTCATAATGAACCGCATACAACCTCCTGCCTACATATGCGGGCCACCTCGGTGCTAAATACATAGCTGGCTCCACATATGGAGGTGATTTCATAGATCAAAGTGTCGCCACAGCTAATTAATCTATATCAGTTTTAATTAATCAACTTAACCTCAGGCTTTACAGACCACCCTCTAATCACTGTGCATGTGTGTGTGTGTGTGTGTGTGTGTGTGTGTGTGCATGCAATATTGTAAGAAATCAAACAAGGTCACCTGGTTTGACTTTTAAATGCAAATAGATGTAATTTAAGCGAGAGAGGATTAAATAAAAGGAACAATGAAAATGAAAAAAGAAGTCGAATCATCATGTATAGAAATTTGTTGAGACAAAAGCCTATAAGCACAGCAAGGGAGAGAGAAAACTCTTTCCTGGAGAAAAAATAAGATGAGAGTAAAGTGAGGAAATGATTAACCTCTGAGACATTTACCTAATTAATTCTGTCCATGCTTTAAATGAAGTGAGCAACCTTGGAGCAGTAGCCGGTCAGTGGAACTCATGTAAAATGTATGTCACCCTATATTACTGTGCACAGAACAAGGGCTGCTGCTGCTTAATATAATGACACATGTAATCTTTATTCAACTTGCACCCTCGAGGCGTACCGACAAGGAAACAGCTAACCCTTTAGCCCACAGCTAAAGCTAAATAAACTGACACGCTATTGACACAGGTGGGAGCCCATAAAAACATGTTTGCATGTAATTATAAACGCGTATGCTGGTATTAATGATGCACTAACATGGAAGTCAGGGGTAAATCGTGTTTCCTTGCGTCGCATGTGTGAACTGTGTAAAGTATTTCAAACTGCACAAGGGTTTCCTGCATGACATATCATTTCCTGGAAAAGCTACATTTATCTTTATTAGTAGGCAAATAAACTACACAGTGCCAAACACAGTATAGTTTTTCTGTAAGTGTGAAAGACGGTGAAAGAAAATCTCAAGGTTGCTCTGAGAGTATGAGAGATGAAATATAAATAGCGCTTCAGTGGGAATAAAGAGTTTATTTAAAGGTTTTATTAATCAGTTTGTTGGTAAAATTAGTTTCTGAATCTCTGAATGGGAGAAGTTGTCACTTCTTCATTGATAATAAAAAATGTCATTGGTTTTTGGACCATTTGTTGGCCAAAAAAAAGAAAAAAAAACACAAAAGAAAAATAAAGAACAAAATGAAATATGAGAAAGTATAAAAAAGCCATAAAGTATGATTAAAGACGTACACACTCTGGTGAAAAGTAAACAGAGAGAGTACTCCCTCATGCTTTCATAGGAATCAACAAGGTAAGTAGCAGCCAGGTGCTGCAAATCAAATGGACTTTAATAATTGATTAAGTACCCAAGTAAGTGTGAGCAAATCTACCAAAGCAGAAGTTTTGTAAGTCGGGTGTGCATCAACACAATGCTACAGTTTTTTTCCAGGAGTGGAAGAGCAAATCCACACTAAGGTGCACATTACGCAATGTGCAGAGAAACTGAAAAAACCCCAAGAACTAAATCTTGGACTCAGATTAGCATGTTAAATCTTGAAGTTTGTAACAGTACAACTGGAAAAAGACTAAATAAGTACAGCTTGTTTGGAAAGGTTGGCAGGAAAATTACTTTTCTCCTTCTAAAAATTATGTAAAGATAGATTTGAACAAGCTACAAAACTTGAAAACAGCGTCTATTCGGCAGAAAGGGAAACCAAAGTGAAAATGTTTAGTGAAAACCAAACCCAGGATATCAGCACAAACACCTCATACCAGATGTCAAGAGTGGTGGTGGACGGGTGATAATTTGGGCATGCTTTGCACCCACAGGACCTGAGAACCTCCGTATACCAAAGTATACCCGAGTCAAATGTGAGGTGGTCTGTCCAACAGCTGAAGCTAAATTGGGTTATACAGCGGCAACAAATCTCCAACAGAATGGCTAAAAAGAAAAGAATCAAAGTGCTGCAAGGTCCCAGTCAAAGATCAGAACTCAAGCTGTGCAGTGAGAAAGCTGTGTTTAAACAAATTCCGGCAAACCTCAATGAACTGAAGCAACAGTGTAAAGAAGAGTGTGCCACAGCAATGTGAGAGACTGATAAGTTCATACAGAAAATGATTACTTCAGGGTATTTCTCAAAAAAGGTGGTTCTACAAGCTAATAAACCATGGGAGGTACTTAGGTTTTCACAGTCCTGTGAAAATGCAACTTCAGTTTCAAATAATAAACTGCCCTAAAATAGATAGAGTGCAGGAAGGTGCAAAGAGCAAAAGAAAGTGAAGAGAAAATCTCCAGCATCAAAATAGAAAGCATTTTCCACTGTTTTCTGTTCACGCACACGCATGCACTCATACACAGACAGTAGTTCAGGGATGAAGAGCTGCCACAGAATGCAGATGAGAGCTTCCTCCGTAGAGCCGAGCGCCTGGTGAAACTGTCAAGTGCGGCAAAGCATCTGCCTGAGCATTCCTGCGGTTTAACACGACGCTTTGAAAGTAAGGAGCCAGGCCAAGTCCCCGGAAACATCCCCCTGCTCTGATCCATTCCACTCCACACACCACCCCTGTATGCATGTATGCAAAGCAAACATCATAGGCGTAACCACAGAATTATGCACAATCCCTTGTGGAGAGGAAGCACACGACATACACTAAATTGCGAACGCCAAAGATTTCAGCCCATGCTTTTTTTTGGTACAAGTGTTCACGTCCTGGACTGAATGATTTTTTTTTACTTTTTCACCGTGCGTTGAGCTGTACCACCATAGCAGTTTCAGCGGGGTGTGTCTTCTCATTAACAGAACAATGTCACAAAGTCAAACATGCATTAAAAGTAATTTACAGCATCTCACTCTCTCACACGCGAGTACACACGAGGACACTGTGGTGACACCTCAGCTGACTGCCAGCTGTGTGACCAGCCGGCACAGATGAAAGATCTGACAGCTGCGGAGCAAAGAAGCAAAGAAGAATGAATTTTTTACTGGTGCGGTAAAATAAAATCCACGTGCTCAATGATCAGAAATTAAACTATGTGATGGAGCGCTGAAATTTTTCACAGGGCTGACAAATGAAGAAAACTCTGATTTTTGCTTTCACGTCACAATAGCTGGCGTTTTTCTAACTGAAACTGACGGCCACTGTCCACCAGATTAGGCCGTCAGTTCAGGTCCATGTTTGTGTTTCTGATGCATCTGTTGAAACTGAGAGCAGCATTTGTCCCAGCTGCACGTTGGCGGTTTCTAAAGCTGCTTTGATGTGAATTTTTTAATCTGTCAAATTTCTCTCAATGATATTCAACTTGGCAGCACCATTAACTCCCATCTGCTGTACACACACACACACACACACACACACACACACAGATCAGCACAGAAAAAGATGCACAAGACACGAGTATTTGTGAATGTGCCTCTTTGTGCCTGCAGAAGTGTGTGCAGCGTGCGGGTTTACGAGCGTGTGTGTGTGTGTGTCAGCGTGTGAGTGGGGGAGTGTGAATGGGCATTTGGGGTCAGGCGACCATTTAACCACAAAAGGCCTCCAGTTGAACAGGAAAGCGCGAGCACATGACCGGCCCTGAAGAATTTTGTGTTTGTTTGTGCACAGTCTGTGTGTGTGTGTGTGTGTGTGTGTGTGTGTGTGTGTGTGTGTGTGGTGTAACTCTGCAACTCGTGAAAAACTTTTCTGTGACATTATTTTCAATCTCTGAAACCGACCGACTAACAAAGAAGAAACATGTTCAAACCACGAGGAAAATTCAGTGTTCGCTATCAGTTGATTTGAATTAACTCAACACATGTGGCTGCTAGATGTGTAAGAGCAAATCAGTGGAAGCTCAAATAAAGAACACTTGTGAATTATTCCAGTAGCTGACAGGATGTGACATTTTTGCAAAGTATTTGTTATTAATGAGATGCATAATTACAGATGATACACTTATTTACTGGAAACTGTGGCACCCTTGTGCTTGTATGAGAGCTGGTATCAGCACACAGAGTGCTACACAAAAAGCTTTGAATTTTGTTTCATTTCTTTATATTTTGCTAGGAAAATGGGTAATAGGTGCAACAATTCATTGGAACGTGTGCAAAGATACACAGAAATATGGCATATTAGCCAAAATTAGTCATTAGTTCTCCAGGCTTCTAGAAGCTCTTCTTTGGATGTTGGCTGCCTTTAAATGATCCCACACTGCTTCGGTAATGTTGAGGTTCGGGCTCTGGGGAGGCCAATCCATGACAGATAGTGTGTTTTTCTATCCAGTTATGCTTTTGTTGCACCGATAGTGTGTTTGGGATAATTTTTTATGCTGAAAAATGAAACCGTTGCCAATCAGGTGTTTCCAGATTGTATTGCGCGCTGGATCAAAATCTGATGTGCTTTTCTGTGTCCATAATTCCAAAGATTTTGACAAGATTTCCAACAACACGGCTGAAAAGCAAGTACAAACCATAATAAAGTCTGCTGCATGTTTTAAAGATGGCTGTAGACACTCACTGCTGTACCTCCAAAAAACTTCTCAAAAGACTTTCTCTAAGAAGTATTGAACTCAGCTTGAACTAAAAACCTTTAAATCTAGATTCATCACTCCATCAGATCTGTTCCCACTCATTTTCAGTCCAGTTTTTGTGTAATCTAGTGCAACTCAGCCTTTTCTCCCTGTTTGCCTTCCTTGAGAATGGCTCCTTGACAGACACCCCCTCCACAGAGAAATTTCTGATGATGCTTCAATAAACAGAGGACACAGGTTATCTTATTTAGGGTCTTTGCTGATTTTTTTTTGGGAACATGGCTTTCAGATACAGTTGTTTTTTATGCCTACCACTTCTTGTTTTGTCTTCCACTTGTCCAGTATCTTCATAAATTTGAAGGATACGCTGCACACCTTATTTAGATATACCAAATATTCAGCTAAGAGTGCTGGTGCAAGAAAAAAAAACTAAGCCTGTCAAACTATGTTGTCTTTGACATCATTGGTTTCAATATAGAAATGGTAAGAATAAATGGTACACAAGGGATGTTAAAGTGATTCTATTCTACTCATTTCCACCTCCATATTGTCATCCTTGATGCTGAATCTTAGTTCAACAATTGTCTTAAATGACCAGGTTTCTTGTTATTGGCTGTCCAAGCCAACAGAACAGCAGGTGGATGGGGCTTCTACACTCACATCCTGATGAGTTATAAAGATCCAAGAGTAGAAAGAAAGCATTTTTAACTTGGCAAATTTAGCAGCACATATGTGCTTCTTTCTGCTGACCTCAGCCACAGTCTCATGGAAAACACACACTCAGAGATATAACGTTTAAAACTGATCACAGTTTAGTCTGGAAGAAACCTGAGTGATGTGTCGCTTCTGTCTTTGAATGCAGTGATTTCTCTGTGTAAATCCTTTTCTCTCCTCTATGTCTGCGACACAATCTCAAAAACACACACATAAAAGCTGATGCCGGGTATTAAAACCCAATCCGGGCCAACTGTGCCACTCAGAACCAGACAGCCTCCATCAAAGGCAGCATGCCCACGCTGCTGAGAAGCCACTGTATTGCCTGCCGCAGGGGTTGGCATGGAGGTTGAAATGTCACGTACAAGTCCTTCTCTGCCAAAGCCAGTGACAAAAATGGGTTTAGCCTGACAAAAGAGGTGTGATATCCTCTGTGCTGCTCTGCTGCCAATCCAACAGTAAGAGAATAATTGACTGAAAAATGGAAATGTTCGCTGGAACAATCTGCTGGATAAATTTGGTGCAAATTAATCTGCTTTCCTCTCAGCGCGCTTGTTGAATTATCTTCCACTGTTAGGTGCACGCCGACTTCCGTTCTGGTCAGACACTGGTATTCTAATTTGATTTAACGGTATTACATATTTAGGAGCTGCTGCATGCCTGCTTTAGGAGATTTCAAGCTTGCTTGCACCTTCGGATTAGCGGCATTATATTTACATTACAGAGACGTTAGATTTCCTTATATGACTTTCAGGGGCAGCGATAAAAAGCCATTTCAGAAAATATGTGCGCTGCTATCCTGAAATCAATCAGCTGATTTCCATTTTTGGGGCGGGTACAAAGCCTGTCCAATATTTATTCAGGTCAGGCCATTCTTCCAGTCTTTTCTTGCGTGCCGCGAAATCATTTGAAGTTGAAATTTGCTTTCACAGTATAGCCAATGCAGCTCAGGTGTGTTGTGTTTTCTCTCCGTCTGCTCGCCGTTACACAAACACGCCATCATGACATTGTTTAAAAGTTTTAGGCTGGCTAATTGTGTTTGGCCAGCTTTTGTGGTTACGTGCTGGCAGTTGACAGGTTCTGTTTTAATTTTCTGCAAAATCTAAACAACATAAAGTGTCGGAGACAAATAACTTCCCTAACTGAGAAATCCGCAGGAGTCGGCGAAACACAAAAGCTTCATTGGAGAAAAGAGGAGAAGAGGGGGAGGGGGAGAATAGCCAGCACTTGTGTGTGTACGTTTGGGTCCTGAGTCTAATCCTCAGCCTGGTCTTAGACTACATAATGGAGGTGTTTGGTCTCCCAAGGCCAGAGGCAACGTCCACCTTAATCAGAGGTGGTTGAGTGCAGAGCTGAGGTCAAAGGTCGTCATCTGGATAGTTTTAGTTTTTGGGAATGTCCCCTGTAGCGTTGATTGAGGTCATGAAGTGTGGCCTCAAAAACCTGTGACCCCTAATCCCGTCTGCAGCTTTCTGACTGATGGCGTAGAGTTTCCACGCACCGACGAAAAGACTTTTGACAAGCGAACAGCTCACAACAAAAACCTGTGTGCATGACGTGCTTTTCTTTGGCTTTAATGAATAACGATGCACCGCGGCCTTTGTTTTAGCTGTCCCAGTTCAGAAAAGATCTCAAAGTGGTAGCGAATGCACTCCGAATGACAACGTTTGGCAAAAAGTGTTTCCTACATGGGTGTTTCACACAATAACTGCCCATTGCTGGCCTGAATCCTCTGTTTGCACGAGTCAGTGACTGATTGAGCCTCGGTGTCCCTTTATCCAATATAATTTTATGTGCTCCCACTGTGTTAATAACATGAAGTTTATGGAGTGTGCTCTGTAATTAAATAATACAGGATGACTTTGAGGGGAACACAGTGGATTTTCTTTTTTCATGCGCTCTGCACCGCAACCCTCTCGTGGCACTAATGGGATACAGATGGTGGCCAGAGGTTGGCCGACAGGCGGTCGGCACCACAGACTGAGACCAGCGGGGAGTGTCCTGAAACTTGTTCCCCACATTGCTGTGCCCCACATGTCATGGCTGTGGCCACTGAGTGTGTGTGTGTGTGTGTGTGTGTGTTTGGGACAAAGAGACAAGAAAAGGGACCTCTCTGTTAAACACCTGAATAAAAAGCATGTTTCATTACCCACCTGATCTCTTAGCTTTCTTTGGTTTTGCAGATTTGTAATGGGTTAAACTCTGTTTTTCTATCCATATAATGACTGTTTTCTCTTAATAAATGTAACTCTAGTCTTCACCAGGCTCTCCAATTTCACTCAACCTCCATGGCCCGAGGCGAGGCTAGACCATTAAAATATATTGCCACAGAGGAATCTGTTGGGTGGAAGGCATTAAATACAAAACAACTTGACAGTAAAAGAGCCAATTTATCTTGAATCCAGACTGTCTTCAGCAGAAGAACATTCCCTAATTGTTAACCTATAACTCAGACGTTATTCTGAGATTAGCCAGACTGTGAACACTGCCGTAACATTTCGGCGAATGCCAAATAAGCAACACATCCCCGAATGTGCCACACTGAGCCTACTCAGAAGTTTTACATTTTTTAACATATTTTTTTAGTACAAATTTATCCAGGTTTTGGGTGTTTCTAGAAAGCAGCAGTTTCACTATCAGCTTGATACACTGAAACACTCTGTGGTACAGTGAAAGGCATAAACAGGACATAAAATAATATGGTTTGCTGTAATATGACACCCAGGGGTTAAAGTGCGTGAGAGAACCCTTAGATCAGGTGTAGTAGTACATGAAGGGAAACGAATCATATAGAAATAAGTCACATGGTCCTGTGTATTTTGAGCTCCAGCGGATTTTTCTTTTTCTGCAGGCTGTGATCAGTTGACATGTGGTTCTGCTACTTCAATATGCACTGATCTTTGTGAATGAAGCCAGCTGAATTCAAAAAGATATAAGCAGATGTTGCATGAGATGTATGATTTCCAAACTTATGCACAATGAAACTAGCTTAAAAGTTAGAATTTGATGAATGAATCGAGTGAGCATCATCCCCTGATTTATAAATGTATGTTTTCTGGCCTTGACGTAACCTAACACTGACCACGAACACCACAGGTTTCTCTGCATAATACATCACTATAAACTTCACCCTAATACTGCAGACAAACAAGTGAAGGCTTCACTAAACTGCCTGATATGTTCACAGAGCCTTTGAATCACACAAAACTAGTATTGCTCTTTTTTTCTTTTTTTTTTTTCTTTTATCTCTGTCCATCTCTCAGACACAGTTTGCATTTTTGTTCATATTTGCTGGCTTGTTTGTAAAGTGGCATCCGGAAAAGCTTCACTCCTCTTCTGTAGTGTTGACTAGACGCTGAAGCAACGCAACCGTAACTTTATTGACATTTGTAACATGGACGCGTTACAGGGATGAGATGAAAATGGGATATGTTGAAGGTGTAAGCAGGTTCATGAGGCGCCATTATTTTCATATTACTGAGCAAGTACCTCCATCCTGTTACCGGGAGCAATGCCAGGCTGCAACACACATAAAATTAACTCATTCAACAGTAATTTGGATTAGATTTAATTGCTCATTAATTAAAGGTGCTGGAACACCGTTCCAGATTGTTCAAGCCCAATCTAACCCCTGATTGGATCCTTTTAAAAAAAGGGTTTGTGTGAAACTGACATTATTGGCTGTCTTTTCTCTAATTTGAGCTCTTTCTTTTCAAAATCAGAAATTTCAAATTAGAGCCCAGATAAGCCAATAAGTGTTATGTCGTAAAGTTAATTCCCCTTGCTGACTTGGCTGTGTGTTGTGAAGGGCTCACGGTGGGATAGCAATGAGTTTGGATCAGTGGGAGGGGAGAAAAGCCTTTTGATTTATCATAGAAATTCTCCGAATGCTCCAGAGAACTGATGGGATGTGGCGTTTCAAAAGATCTGTGGGTCACAGAGCCTTTGAACTTTGACCCTTGAACTGTGGCTCTTCACAAAGGCTGAAAGACAAAGAGAGCGAGCAAATGTTGCACGTTTTCCTTCGCGGAGTGTGAATATCACCACATGCAAGAAATCTGATATTTTGGGAATGAAGCAAAAAAGCTTTTAAAAAAGACACTGTATTAAATATCAAGTCGGATTCACACTTTGATGACAATAAAGTGTCGCACAAGATATATATGCGCATTAAAAGAAAGGATCCCAATTAAGAAAATGGCACGCACCACAATTATGCAGGTTCGATCTTCTGAATATATAAACAGGAGAAAATGAGAGCGTGCAGGACAACTTGAGAAATCCATTGAGAGTTGGCAGCTCTCCTGTTTGATTAGCCATTAGCCTGTGGTGATGGAAGTCACAGTCAGAGAGTCACTCCCTTTGATTACAGCAGAGAACACGGAGAAAAATACATCTCCCGAGCCAATACATATCACTTCAGGGGGCTGATTTGGCTTGTTCCTTTACTCGCTCCCTTCCATGATGTAATCAGCAATGCCGACATTGTCAAAAACAAATAAACAAAATAACAAAAAGGAAAAAAACCCAAACAAAACAGCGGCACATAATTATTACAGAGTCAAAACTTTCTAGGAAATGGTTGGGAAGTGTTGGCCACCACAGCTGTTCTAACTGCTTTTTAAAGATTGTCCGGAGAGCTGAAACTGACTGATAGGTTTACACACCGCGAACGCAACCAACATAAATCAAGTCTGAGAAAGGCGGACACGACTAAACAACAAAGTAAATGAGTTTTTTAGGACCTGCCTCTTCTAAAAGCAGAATGGCGATAACATTTTTATGACACTTTGTGTTGGCTTCATAAACTGCCCTGTCAAGTGAGCGCAACCCTTGCCAGCATAAAGGTGCGTGCTTTCGATGTATTACTTGAGGCGGCTCTTCAGGAACACAATATTTGCTCCAAAGGCTCCAGCTTCAGCGACAGCGTGCCCCTAGCATGCTTGTGTGTCCTTGAACATGACAACAACTCTCAGCAAGCTCCGGGGTCCCTTCTCCAGTCGCTCAGCTTCCTGGATTCAAACTCAGTGCTCCAATTTTTCTGCAGGGCATTAGTATCAATGAAGTGAATGTCATAGAAGAACACCTTGTAGAGGAATTTGTGGTAATTTGATCAACACACAATAAGAACATAATCAGAGGCCCTTTAATGATACATCAGATCTGACTTCACCTGAAGCCAGAAATGAGCTTGTCCTGCCTGAGATGGATGTTTTGGGATTCTTTACTCCATGAATTCAGCACTGAACACAACAGCTGTCGGTTCATACCCCCTGCTATTTTCTCTCCCACACACCCTTAATTTCTTTTTGGCGCCCCCTCCCCTTCTTTCATGCTTGACTTGCAGCAGCTTTTGTCCGGTGGCAGAGGAGCTCATCAGTGAAGGGGGAGTTGGTGTTGTTGGGGCCCTGTGGCTGGTCTGTGCCGGGGCATTTCTGTGCTGGAAGAGGTTTCCTGTAGCCTACGCCTCCTTCAGATGTTCACTCAACACTTGAGCAACATGCCCTTTTCATTTAAAAAAAAAAAAAAAAAGGAAAAAAAGGGGGCTGCCAGTTGCAACATCTGTTAATGAACCAATGTGGCATTTCCCGTCCTCCCTTGGGCTTTACTTACTCCTCATCTAACTCCCTCTCGCTCTTGTTTATGTACGAGTATTCACTTCCTTCCTTCTCGCACACACAGTTAGAGCACAACAATGGATGCTGAACCATTGGTTTGACTCTGGCTCATTCACCTTTAATGGTTCCTACTAATAAACGAGTTTTACGTGCCACTAAGTTCACTTTTTCCACGTTCAGCTCTGCAAAAACTGTTACACTTCACTCTGATGGCCTTTAAATATCTGAAAACTTTTGTTTCCAAAAAACGAAATATTATTGCTAAAGAAACCCACCAATTCTGGATTTCTTAGTCATTAGATTAGGAAATAAATAACATTATCCTAAATGGACAACTCAGGGCGACTCAGAGACAAATTTAAACCATTTATACAGTTTGTCACTTTATGCATTTACAGCAGATCTGATAGAGATCTCATCAAAGCAAAGAGAATGCAGTCAAGAAGCATTTCAGATGGACTAAAATCTAAATGCAGATCTCACTGCCAGTGTTGCTTTGAGACAGCCACAACAATTTTTTTTTAAAAGGCCTGAGGTCTCGTGTCTTTTACACACATACACTGCAGCCCTTATCTTTTCTCAGCATCACCTAACTAATGTGCAAATCTTCCAGGCAAATTATCCAACCTTGAACCTCACAGCTCCTGAATATTAAGCTCATGTAATTTGTGACTGGCTGAGCTCACTGACCCCTTGCCTAAACCGAGACCACTTCAGAGCTGGAATATTGCTCGATGCACGCTGCACATCAGGCAGTAGAGCTGTGGAAAATGTGCCAACCTGGATCTGCTGTAAAAGATTCCAATGCTGATGTGCGAAAATAACCTTATTCTCCAGAATTGGTAAAGCTTTAGAAACTTTAGCTCAACTGTTTCTTTCATCAGAATCTCCAAGGTCCCCCAAGTTCCCCATGTAATTCTAGCTTTCGCATAAAGCCACTACTAAAATTCATAAAGGAGCAACAGTGGCCAAAAAGTATTCCCTGTAACTGAGTAAAGTGAAACAGGACATCTAAACAAAAAGGATAGATGTCTTTGACTACATTTGAATAGAGAAGGTCTTTAAAGGAAATAAATAGAAAGAAATTGTTAGGTGCAAATTAGATAGAAGGAGGGGCCAGACAAAGAAAATAGCTGGGGGGCGGGTGGTGTTTGTTGGCCTGCTTGTATTGGGGAGTGTAAGAGTCAAATGAGATTGTAAAAATGCCAGTCTTAACAGGCAGCAGCAGGATGTGCTATTAAATGAGAGCAGCCAGGTACACACATGCAAAGCACAGCGCGCACAGATGTACTAGTGTGCACTGAAAACGCAGATTGCATGCAAATGGGTCGAGATATCATCCTTCCTAATCAGACTTTTCTCTCCCCGCCTCCTACAACAGGCCGGCCACGTGCTTCGTCCCCACAGCATTGTGGCTAATTCTGCCATTGACAGCCGGTGCTGCGCATTAATCCATTACTAGATGGTGGAAATTGATTAGTGTGCAGAAGACTCTCCCATTGGTAATGAAGTCAAAGCCCAATCAGCTAATTTTAAAGCATATGACATACTGTCTAGAAGTGTAGGTATATTGGTATTGGCTTGCACAAATACACAGAAGCATAGCTGTTTATTTGTGTGTGACATGGTGGCGGCTAAAAGAAAAATCATTTTTTTCTTTCCTCTCTTCTTTTATTTCCCACCAACACAGACCTGTCTGTCCATCTCCAGCATTTTAAGCCAATCAGCCATTCGCTCCACACATGCTTAATGAGCTCACGGGGGACGTGACATGACTGCGGCGACAAGCACCCACTACTCTCGCCCCCCCTCCCCCCAAAAAATCAGCATCCAGCTGCTAGCGTCTAATTGTCAAGTAAGTGGCAAATCATTGTAAAATGGCAGACAGTAGGGAATCTGGAATTTTACAGGGAAATGCACACACACACAGAAACACACAAACAGACACAGTCTCTATAAATGAAAACAGCTCTTAAAAAAAGAGTAGCGGTAGTAGAAAAAACATTAGCCTCTGTTACCTTGATGGGTTTTGTCTAAGATTTACCCAATCAAATAAAGGTATGAGAACACTTTTAGTAAAAAAAACAAAAAACAAAACAACCTCTGAATACCTTCCCAGTTCCACATTTTAAAAAACACATTAATAAAAATTGTTTAATCAATTTTTGACCCAATTCAAGAGCATAGCTGACTTTACACCACTGCACTAGTTTTACCACCCGCCTTTTATTAAAGTGCTATGTTGGGCTGAATGCAGGCTACTGGTTGCCATAGCGACACAGTCATAATTTATCATAACCAAGTGGCTAATATGCCTATAAGCACCCTGTGATCTTTGACCCCACACTCACTGGCTGAAATGCTTAATATTCCTATTTCATTGTCTGGTAATTCTTCCCCCCCCCACCAACCCACCACCCCTCACTCTCACTCACCAGCTCTCGTTAAACGCATGTAATTGCCTAATTCAACATGCATTAGAAATGTAGTGTTTAAGTAATCATCGCAGATAAGATTGGGATAACATTTCAATTACCTTGCCAGCGCGTTATCTTTCCAGCAGTGTACATAACAATTAAATAATCAGAGCAGCTTGACAGCCACAGCTGCTATGTATACAATGAATGTAATCGCTTTTTATAAATCTTATAGGGTGCACACTGGCTTTTTTGTAAAGTGAGTGGAGTTTGAACTGTGCATGCATGAGAATCCTGTGCTGCAATCAGAGGTGCAAATGCAAGGAAGGAAAAAAATAGCGCTGATAGGTAGTTTGCATGCTTGTGCGAAAATGCTGACAAGTACCAGACGCTCAAAAGTTAAAACAGATAAAAGAATAAAACAAAAAAAAATCTTACTTAAACAAAGCAAGTCAATCCGTTTGGCTGACATTTATAGAAAGAAACACTTTGCGCTGCTGGAGATGACTTTTCCAAAACTTCATAGAACTGAACGGAACTTCGCACGCAGCAGAAGCTGCACAGATGATGTGCAGAAACGGCTCCAGATGTTTTCTGTTAGAGAATGGGGAGCACTTAAATAAGCTCAGATAGCCACTTCAACACTTTCCCTTCCCCAGCTACATGCTTTTATCAAAATACATGTGAGAAATGTTGGTTAATAACTTCCTTACCAGCTCTTGTGGCTTTTTAGGTGAACGGCATCATGTATGTGCGTGCTGCTATAATAACCCCACATCTAATGGACCAGGTGCAAGGTTCTTCGCACACAGAAAGGCGAGCATTCGACAGCTGCGCTGAAACTGCATTGCGACATGGCAACGATTGCCCCTTTACCCCTTATATTCATATGCAGAGTGAGTTTTCTAATGTTTTCCCCCTATATGATTCAGATAGAAAGGTCCTACAAGACAGAAGAACTATTACACGAAGATTTTTTTTTAAAAGGGTGGTTGATCAGATGATAAACCCTGTGTTCATGCCAATGTGATAAAGCCTGCACATGGTCTAAAATACTTATGTTTGTCTGGTATGTGGGCTCTGACAGTTAGAGCCGGATATCCACTTTTACTTCAAAACTTGTTTTTCACTGCCTGAGGCAGATAGCAATCTGAAACTGTTCACATGCAACTTTGAAGTCGCGGGGTTTGCGTGAAATTTGTGACGTTTCTGAAAAGTTCAGTCAAGTTGTCCTGTAGCGCAGCATGCTCCATCATCGTGGTCTGAAGAGAGAGAGAGAGAGAAAGAGAGAGAGAGAGAGAGAAAACGAACAAATCTTCAAGAAAACAACTCTGAAAATAGACACACACAAACTGAAATGGCGGGGGTGCAGACGAGGGGAAACACTAACTTTACTGTTGCAGATTTGAGCCGACGAGGCCTTTCTGCAAATGGGTAAAAAGCCAGCGAGCAGGGAAGTTCTGCTTCTCCCCTATTCTATTTTTGGCTGTTAGAGAGAAACAAAAACACACACATGACCACATATTCACAATTATGCTCCAGCACTTGTTCAGCATCTTATTTCCATATTTATGGAAAAATACTAGGATTTCTCCCAAGTGGCAAGAGCACTGACAGAACATCAGCCAAAAACAAATAATACTTCATTAGCTGTTGTTTACATGAAACAACAACAACAAAACGTCTTTATGAGGAGGGGGGATCATTTAATCAACAAAATATACAAATGATGATTAATAAGGAGTCAGAGCAGGATATCCCAGAGATGAAACTCCGTAAATGTCTTTGGCCTCACTAGGAGTCCTCTGAGTCCTGTTTTGCTACATTATAGTCTTAAATGTGTTGCGTGGCTACAAATATCTTTTTAAAAAAAATCTTTATTTTCACATTGTTTGGTATAGTACAGCATAAATTTCGCAGAGTTACTTCATCATAAGAGAAAAAGGACATAGAGGCAGGTAGGAAAAACAGTTTGACTAAATTTTATTGGTTTATAATTAAATGCAGATTTTTTCGATAGTTTGTGTGTGGTCCAAAAACAAAAAGCAAAAAAAAAAAAAAAACTTTATGGAGGCACACAGCAGTTAGTGGGTTCGACCACATGCTTATATTTAGATCAGGGAAACCACAATACCTTGTTTCTCAACCGTCTCTTCTTTTCTCACATGCAGCATGGAAAAAAGTGCTCTCCGATCCACCTCACAGCTCTTCATCGTTCTCTGCCTCAGTCCCCTCGTCTCGCTTTTTCCTTCTCACATCTTCCATCTCTTTTATTCACTCACCTTAACGCACTCTCACCTGAGTTTCTTTGTTCTGCGTCTTACATCTGTCTTGTTTTTGCCTCCAACTTGCTTGGTTTTCAATTGTTTCTCTCATCTGTTTTTTCTTACTTCCTTCACAAGCTGTCCTCTTCCCCCTCCAGGTCCTCATACTCGCTCCATCTTGCTGGGCTTTGCCCGACCAATATTGTTCCTCTTCATCTGCAGCTGTGTCTGAATTGAGCTGAGCACATCTGCCTCCGGAGAAACTTTAAAAAAAGGAGGGGGAAAAAAAAGAAAAGGACAAAGTACAATACTCAGGAGTCCCTGCCCCTGAGGGTCCATCACAAACTAGACAGCAAGCACGAAGGGCCTTTGCCTTGCAACCCATTGTTCTCGATCCTGTTGCGGGGGGGGGGTGAGGAGAGCAGGGCAGCCGTGCAACCTAAAGCTGAGGCTGACTGAACACAAAGCTTTATAAAGGAATGATACCTTTATAGAAAAAGAAGGCAAATTCACCTTGTTTTACACGTGTGAGGGTGACCGAACCATGTTAGCCTAAAAAAAAAAAGCTCCACAAACCTTCAGAAACAACTTTTCATTCTTCTTGCTAACTTGTTTTCAGTAGTCGATTACCCTTGTCAATCTATGCCCACAATGTATGCCTGAATGCAAATGAGCAATAAATACACCGCTCTTCAATGCCATGACTATTTTTTAAAAAAAGGAGATGAGAGATGGATTGAGGGATTCCGGGATGGGGGAGGGAGGAATGCACATCCAGTGATCCCATGATTTGCTCGCAGACAAGCCCTCTATAGCTCTTTTCAACGCGGGCACAATGAGCACTCTATCGAGGAGCTAACCAGCCATGTCAAGCCATTGCCCGTTTGATTAAAGGGCAAGAAAGAGGGGCTTTATCTGTTAATGACTATGGGGAGAACAAAACTTATTCTGTTTTCGATTACTATGGCTGGGAAGAGGACTTTGTGGTACAGATTTTTCTAGTCATGCATGAGAAGAAAATATCAATGTTTGACCCTGTGTTTGGACGGATGGTGACTCTGGCTTATCCAGGCAAAGGTCAGTGAGCCTCACAAACAGTCAATATCAGATAGCAAGATGCATACAGGCATTCAGGCTTAAGGAAACAAGCTAGGCTAGACACAATACTACTGTAAACATACACACATATACGCATACACAGCCACCCACTCTCTTGTAGTTTTCTCTTCAAGATATTTAACTGACTAATAAAAATGGGGACACCCTTGATGATGCCGATGATGTTATCAAATGGTACTCCAGACATGATTCTAAACACAGTTCCTCGTCATCTACTGCTGATGTGGCAGTGCTTTGCCCGTTTCCAAGTGTGGGGCCATTTTTTTTAAAATCATCTGCTCCAAAAGTATTCTACACCACCACCACCTTTGGATGGCAACGGATCAGCTGGATGTTACCAAATCCTTAAAGTTAGTTCAGCCCACACCGCTGCAGTAATTTAATTTTTGACAATTTTTATGGAGAGAGGAAAAGTTAGCATACAGCAACAGGACTGGTACAGTATTCAAATCAGTACTTATGTCCTAATATGATGATGTCAACCTGCTGCCAAGAGAACTGACCAAGTATAAGTGTAATAGTCGTATTTGCTTGTTTTTGTTTGTATTTACTTAATTTGCATTAACAGTGAGGTGAAGATAAGAAAACAAACAAACAATCCTTAAAGACATTTTGAATCTTGACCTTGGTGCATATAAACATAACTTGCTTTCCTTAACAAAATGTTTTTTCCCTGTTGAGAAGGATAAGACTGCTGGTACAACAAGCCCAGCATGCATGGAAGAGAAGTATAATTTAATGATTGTTTACATTAAATGATTAACTAATATCTTAGTGCTGCTGAATCAGTTTTTCATCTATCTGACCATTATATAATAACTTTGTTTGAGTGAGCACACAAACAGAAAAATTTCTCCCCAAGAAAAAAAGTGTGGTCTCCCAGCCTGAAATTCATGCTTGACTACAGACCTGATGCTAAATAAACTGCAGTCATCTTTCTCATGTTTGCACACACTGTCAGGATGAGCTGGGACTGGGTGAAACAGCAAGATATACAATCCTGCACTGTCATGTTGCATAAGGAATTCATGCATGATGTACAAAGACTGAAAGACCAGCAGCTGTAAGAGTCATGTTGTACTTACTGACATGCTGGCAACACGTAACACATGTTTTGATGTACATAAATTTATGTGACTGAAATAAAAAAAACAGACTTCAGTAATACTAGGGTGTGTACATGGAGAAGATGTTGTGTGACAGTGTTCACAACATTTAGTAATCAAATAAGATGCCAGTGAAGTGAGGTTTTGAAAAACAAACAAACAACAAAGATGTGTCTTTAAAGAAACTCTCTTTATTAAAACAACATTTCCACTAAGATATGATTAGGCAGAAAAGCATAGATTAGGTATAGGGCACCGTTTGTAAACTGAAACATGCTGAAATTAACAGTAACATTTTTCCACATTAAGCTCAAAACCATACAAAAACATGTTTTTTTAGTCATTTTTTACGACATCTAGTAAAATATTTGTAAGTTTTGATATTTAAAAAACAATTTTAAATGTAAAAATCTAAATTTTAAATATTAAATCTAAATATTATATTTAAATCTAAATGTTAAATCTAAATATTATATTTAAATCTAAATGAAAAAAAAAATGACTCAAAAAACATGTTTCTGTAAGGTTTTGATCTAAATGTGGAAAAATGTTGCTGTTAATTTCAGCATGTTTCATTTTACAAATGGCGCCCCATAGTTAGGTAGGTAAGTTAGCCAATCAGATGTAACTACACTACATGCGTTTCTATCCAACCACTTTCCTATAAGCAGTTGGTTGGACAGACATTCATGCAGGAAGTCCTGAATTCCCAGAGCAGCCTATCCCAGCTGACATGGCTTAATCAAGCATGAAACTGCTGATGTTTATTTCCTATCACTAAAGAAAATACTTCTAAATGGCGATTAGCGGATTCTTTTAGTCAGGTCTCACCTACACAGACCTAGAGGCAGGTTGGCGACCATCTGGTAACCACTGGCCACAAGAGAAAAATGCTTGTGGCCAGTGGGTAAAGTTGGTGATTGGTTCCTGGATGTTGATGGCAGTCATGCAGTGAAACTATCCACATAGGGGTCACTGCAATTGACCTTCATTTACTTGGCAACCAATCAGACAATACGCACTTTTACCTCGCAAGTGGTTGCCTCCAGGTGGTCTCTGGCTGGTCTCTAGGCCTGTGTGACTGGGTCCTAGCAAACTAACTTTAGCCAATCTTGCTAACTGCTATCACTGTAGCAGAGCCAAAGAGAAGCAGTGATGCGGGAAGCTCAGGAAAGACTGTAAATGTAACTGTCTATAGATTTCACAGCTTAATATCATATTTGTCCTTACAAATCAGTCCACAGGCTGATGGAGGGAGACAAGTAAGTATGTTACTGTTTCTTTGTTGTTAGTTATGTTTTGGTCAGTTAACACATTGTCAATTAAAAAAAGAAGGGCTACATAACACTTTTATCCATCCATCCATTCGCTTCCGCTTATCCTTTTCAGGGTCGCGGGGGGTGCTGGAGCCTATCCCAGCTGTCATAGGGCGGGGTACGCCCTGGACAGGTCGCCAGTCTGTCGCAGGGCCAACACACAGGGACAAACAACCATTTGCACTCACATTCACACCTATGGGCAATTTGGATTGATCAATTAACCTATCCCCACAAAGTGCATGTCTTTGGACTGTGGGAGGAATCCGGAGTACCCGGAGAGAACCCACGCAAACACGGGGAGAACATGCAAACTCCACACAGAAAGACCCCGCCTGATGGTGGAATTGAACTCAGGCGCAGCAGCAGTGCTAACCACCGCGCAACCGTGCT